>CM029474.1:22999638-23254521 GCA_017140325.1 Eucalyptus leucophloia subsp. euroa
CAGTGATGTTGATCTATTGAATGACACAAAAATTTTTCTATCTACAAAGTTTGATATGAAAAATCTTGGGGAAGCCTCTTTTGTTCTAGGCATTGAGATTCATCGTGACAGATTTAATAAGGTTATGAGATTATCTCAGAAAAGTTATATAGATCGTGTTTTGAAAATATTTGATATGCAAACCTATAAGTCAGGTAAAGCTCCTGTTGTGAAAGGAGATAAATTGAGTATAGAACAATGCCCCAAGAATGATGTTGAAAAAGAAGTCATGAAGAACGTTCCATATGCTAGTGCAGTTGGCAGTCTTATGTATGCACAAGTATGTACCAAACCTGATATTGCTTTTGCTGTGAATACTCTTGGAAGATATTTGTTGAATCCAGGTCATGAACATTGGGTTGCAGCTAAAAATGTGATGAGATATCTACAACAAACAAAAAAGTTCATGCTCGTGTATAGCAGAGTTGAGGACCTAAAGGTGATTGGATATTCAAATGCTGATTTTGCTAATTGTTCAGATGATAAAAAATTAACTTATGGATATATTTTTATGATAGCTGGAGGTGCTATTTCTTGGAAGAGCACAAAGAAAACCTTGATAACAAACTCTATAATGTATGCTGAATTTGTAGCGTGCTACGGCGTGTCAATTCAAGTAGTTTGGCTTAGAAATTTGATCTCAAAATTATGAGTTGTGGACTCTATTGCTAGACCTATGGTGATCTATTGTGACAACACTGTAGCTATGTTTTATTCCAAGCATGACAAGATTAGTAATGCGTCAAAACACATGAGATCAAATATTATAATGTTAAAGACTTGGTCAAAAAGGGAGACATTGTAATTGAAAATATCAGAATTGAGTCCATGTTGGCTGATCGTCTAACAAAAGGCTTATGACCCATTTTGTTTAAAGAACATGTAAAGAATATTGGTGGTTTATATTCTTTTGATTTCTCTTGTTAGTGGGAGTTATACAAATTGTATTTATGGATATTATAGTTATATGCGGTCTAATAATGCTTTTATGATGTCTATTAAAGCATTTATTTTAATAATTGTTGTTATTTATTGTTATCATTTCTCCTGTTGACTGAGTAATGGAAATATAAAATAGTATTTTTAAACAAATTTTAGTTTAAAGATGACTTGATGTCACTGATTATGAGATCTCATGTTGAATTGTGATAGAATCGTGCAATTTCATGTTTAGAAATTGCATTAATGCAATTTCATGTCATTGAAAAATTGCATTAAGGATCATTGATAAATAGTGCATATTTTGATCACATGCTGGCACTATTTCTTACTACACTACTATGCCCATGATCCATGAAAATATAATGCTTATTATATGTGATTATGGAAGGTCATGTGTTGTGATATTTTCTTAACACATTAATCTTCATAGTCCTATATTGGGATTATATAGGATTTGATTGGTTTTGAGATGCCGTTATTAGAATATTATTATTTTTAAAAAGTTGTGGCCACGTAAAACAAAATTTTCAGTTATTAACCCGGTAGTGTCGTTTTCAATATAAAATATTTTTCAAAATAAAATAAGTTAATTAATGTAGCCCAAGTGGGAGAATGTTGGAAATCTTCTATAATATGGGCTTACAATGGGCTTATATTAATTAATTGATTTTCTATTTTAAATAATCGGGTTAATGGATATTCTGATATTTGTTGAATCTTACAGTAATCTGATTGAATTGGGTATTGGCATCTATTGATAACGGGCCTAGTTGAGCAGCAAAGTGTAGGCAATTGTGTTTAACTAAAGCCCGTAATAGGAAGGGCCTAGTTGACATGCTATTGATTAGAGTTTGCTAGGTTCTCTCTTTAGCCTATAAAATGGTAGGTTATACTTATTAGTTGCTGGAATCCCATTGAAAGCTGCTATATTAAAATAGGTCATAGAGAGGAAGATTTAGCATTATGATAGATCACTGGTTATTATATTGATCTATTTTTCTTTAAGTGAAGTAATGGCTCAAACAGATATGCTTTAATTCCACTGTGTTTATTGATCTCGGTGTTTTACAATCATATATGAATCCGAATTTTTCTTGATTGATTAGTTGTATTATGTGAATAAATTTTATACATTTGCCATATGTTAGTGTGCGCCATTGTGATCCAATTCATCAAATGGACATGTAGCATTGACACCCTAGTGTTGTTCAACCCTCGCATTTACGAGAAAGTCTATATCATCACATCCTACCAAAAGGTCATTGCAAGCATGACAATTGACTCTGTAAAGATATTGTTTGTTCTCTTCACCACCTTCCTCGTTAACCGGGTCAGGCTACGATGGCTATTGCTAAGTAGCATTGGCGGGGTGGTTTTCTCGCTAGCCTCCTCCGGAGCATGCCTCATCTTCATCAAGGTTAGCCACATGAAGCCTTGTGGACAATGGTCATGGGCTTCATCTTAGGGATTTGCTATGTGATCTTCTTCTCCATCGGGCTAGGATCGATTGCGGCGATGTATTGCTCAGAGATTTTCCCAACAAGGTTGCGTGTGCATGGGTGCGCAATTAGCATCAACATCGGCATGAAGTAAACGGTGAGTATAGGTTCATCGCTAATGTAGGAACTTCATGGATGTCCTCTGATTTTTCATCAAAGAGGAACTTCATGAATGGACGTCCTCTGAGTTTCATACAGTGAATCAATCTCTTGCAACTTAATTCTATTGCAAAAAAAAAAAATGATAATGATAATAAGGTCACATTTTAGTAACTGCACTCTTTTGGTCTAGTTTTTTTTTTTTTTTATTGATAAAAAATGATAGTTCTATCACCACAGGTCATATTTTAATGCATTAAATGAAAAAAGAAAATAAAAGCAATTGCACGTGTATTGCATGTATATTGCAAGTGCGTTAATTATTTCAAATATCATTCACTTGTTTTTTCCTTTTTTAGCCAAGCAAGTCAAAATTAAATTTTGTGAACACCGACCAGAACACCGGCATATGGCAAGATATCTTCCACTTGACTCGATGCATTTGCCACATGCTAGTGTACGCCACTGTGATATGGTTTGTCCGACGGGCATGTAACTTGTGTTCTTCAGCCCTCACATTTTCAAAAAGGTCTGCATTACCACATCCTACCAAAACCTCCTCATGAGCAGGACAATTGACTTCGTGAAGATATTGTTTGTCCTCTTCGCCACCTTCCTCGTTGATTGGGTCAGGTGGCGAGGGCTATTGCTGAGCAGCATTGGCGGGGTGGTCTTCTTGTTGGCCTCCTTTGGAGCATGCCACATATTCTTCGAGCTTGCCCACACAAAGCCCTCATGGGTGGTGGTCATGTGCTTCATCTCAAGAATTTGCTATGTGATCTTCTTCTCCATCAGGATGCAACTGATCATGGCGATGTATTGCTCGGAGATCTTTCCAACACGGTTGCGTTCGCATGGGTAAGCAATCGGTGTCGGCATGAAGCAGATGGATAGGGTCATCGCTGACGTAGGAACTTCATGGACGTCCCCTAATTTTTCATGAAAAAGGAGCTTCATAAATTAGATGGACGTCCTTTGATTTTCATATAGTGAATCAATCTCTTGCGACTTAATTCTATTGCAAAAAAAAAAAATGATAATGATTACTAGGTTATATCTTAGTAATTGCACTCTTTTTGTCTAGCTTTGTTATTGATAAAAATGATAGATTTATCGCCATAGGTCATCTTATAATGCATGAAATGAAAAAAAGAATAAATAAAAAAAAAAGCAATTGCATGTGTATTGCAGCCACCATAGATCCTTTTTTAATGCATTAGGAAAAAAAAAAAAAGAAAGAAAAGCAATTGCATGCGTATAGCACGTGTACTGCACATGTGTTACTTAATTTTAGATATCATTCACTTTTTTTCCTTTTCCTAGCCAAGCAAGTCAAAATTATATTTTTGGAACACCAACTAGGACATTGGCGTATGATGGGATATTTTCCACCCGGCTTGGTGCATATGCCACATGCTTGCGTGCGTTGATGTGATCCAGTTTGTCCAACGAGCATGTAGATTTCATACCCTAGTGCTCTTCAGACCTCGTATTTTTGAGAGGTCCGCATCACTACATCCTACCAAAAATTCCTTGTGAGCATGACAATTGACTTGGTGAAGAAATTGTTCTTCCTTTTCGCCACCTTCCTCATTGATTGGGTTGGGCTGCAGTGGCTATTGGTAAGCAATATCGACGGGTGGTCTTCTCGACTGGCCTCTTTCGGAGCATGCATCATGTTCGTCGAGCTTAGCCACATGAAACCCTTGTGGGTAGTGGTCATGTGCTACTTGGAGATTTTCTACATCTTGGGGATTTGTTACATGATCTTTTTCTTATCAGGCTGGGACCAATTGTGGCAGTGTGCTACTTGGAGATTTTCTCAACAAGGTTGCGTGTGCATGGCTACGCAATCGGCATTGGTGTGAAGCAGATGATGAGTATAGGGTTTTTGCCGACATAGAAACTTTATGGATGTCCTCTGATTTTTCATCAAAAAGGAACTTCGTGAATTATAAGGACGTCCTCTGATTTTCATATAGTGAATCAATCTCTTGCAACTTAATTCTACTGCAAAAAAATAAAAATAAAAATTATAATGACAAATAGGTTATATCTGAGTAATTGCACTATTTTTATCTAGCATTATTATTGATAAAAATGATAGATCTATCACCATAGATCATCTTATAATGCATTAAATGAAAAAAGAAAAAAAAAAGAAAGAAAAGAAAAGCAATTGCACATGTATTGCACGTGCATGGCACTGTATTGCACCCACCATAGGTCAATTTTTAATGCATTGAATTAAAAAAGACAAAAAAAAAAAAAAAAAGGAAAGCAATTGCGTGTGGATAGCACATGTAATGCACGTGTTTTACTTAATATCGGATATCATTCACTTTTTTTTTTTTTTTTTTTCTTCTTTTAGCCAAGCAAGTCAAAATTAGATTTTTGGAACACTAACCAGAACATCGGCATATGATGGGATATCTTCCACCCGACTTGGTGCATGTGCCACATGCTTGTGTGCGTTGTTGTGATCTAGTTCATCCAATGGGCATGTAGATTCGACAGCCTAGTGCTCTTCAGCCCTCGCATTTTCACGAAGATCCACATCACCACATCCTACCAAAAACTCCTTGCAAGCATGACAATTGACTTAGTAAAAATGTTGTTCGTCCTCTTCGCCACCTTCCTCATTGATCGGGTCAAGTTGTAGCGGCTATTGCTAATTAGCATCGGCAGGGTGGTCTTCTCTCTAGGCTCCTTCAGAGCATGCCCCATGTTCACTAAGCTTAGCCACACGAAGCCCATGTGGGTAGTGGTCATGTGCTTCATCTCGGGGATTTGTTATGTGATCTTTTTCTCCATTGGGCAGGGATAGGTTGCATGCACATGGCTATGCCATCGACATCGGCATTAAGCAGACAATGAGTATAGGGTCATCGTTGATGTAGGAACTTAATGGATGTCCTCTGTTTTTTCGTCAAAAAGGAACTTTATGAATTACATGGACATATTCTGATTTTCATACAGTGAATCAATCTCTTGCAACTTAATTCTATTGCAAAAACAGTGATAATAATAAATAGGTTATATCTTAGTAATTGCACTCTTTTTGTCTAGCTTTGATATTGATAAAAATGATAGATCTATCATTATAGGTCATCTTTTAATAAATTTAATGAAAAAAAAAGCAAAGAAAAACAAATTGCACATTTATTGCACGTCTAAGGAACGTGTATTGCACTCACCATAGGTAATTTTTTAATGCATTAAATGAAAAAAGAAAAATAAAGAAAAGAAAGGCAATTGCATGTGTATAGCACGTGTACTGCACGCGTGTTACTTAATTTTGGATATCATCCACTTATTTTTCCTATTTTAGCTAAGCAAGTGAAATTAGATTTTGTGAACACCAACCAAAACATCGGTGTATGGCAAGATATCTTCCACCCGAATTGTTGCATCTGTCACATGCTAGTGTGTGTCGTTGTGATCAACTCCATCAATCAGGCTTGCAGCATTGACACCTCAGTGCTCTTCAACCATTGCGTTTTCGAGAAGGTCCACATCACCACATCCTACCAAAAACTCCTTGTCAGCTTGACTATTGTCTTGGTAAAGATATTGTTCATCCTCTTCGCCAACTTCCTTATTGATTGGGTTGGGTTGTGGCGGCTATTGCTGAGTAGCAATAGCAGGGTGATCTTTTCGCTAGCCTCCTTCAGAGCATGCATAATGTTCAACAAACTCAGCGACACAAAGCTCTTATGGGCGGTGGTCATGTGCTTCATCTCGAGCATTTGTTGTGTGATCTTCTTCTCCATAGACCGGGACCAATTGTGGCTATGTCTTTCTCGGAGATCTTCCAACAAGGGTGCGTGAGCATGGCTACACAATCGGCATTGATGTGAAGTTGAGGGTGAGTATAAGGTTATTGCTGACGTTGGAACTTCATGGTTGTCCTCTAATTTTTCATCAAAAAGGAACTTAATGAATTACATGGACACCCTCTGATTTTCATATAGTAAATCAATCTCTTACAACTTAATTTTATTGCAAAAAAATGATAATGAAAACTAGGTTATATCTTAATAATTGCATTCTTTCTGTCTAGCTTTATTATTGATAAAAATGATAGAACTATCACCATAGGTTATCTTTTTATGCATTAAATGAAAAGGAAAAAAATAAAGAAAAGAAAAAGCAATTGCACGAGTATTGGATGTGTATTGCACCCACCATAGGTCATTTTTTAAGGCATTAAATGAAAAAAAGAATAATAAAGAAAGGAAAAGCAATTGCATGTGTATAGCACGTGTAATGCCTGTTTGTTACTTATTTTAGGATATCATTCTTTTTTTTTTTTTCCTTTTTTTAAGCCAAGCAAGTCAAAATTAGATTTTGTGAACACCAACTAGAACACTGATGTGTGGCAGGATATCTTCCACCCATCACAGTGCATTTGTCGCATGCTTGTGTGTGCCGTTGTGATCCGGTTCATCCTACAAGCATGAACATTTGACACCCCATGCTCTTCAGGCATTGCATTTAAGGTTCGCATTACCACATCCTGCCAACTTGTGAGCAGGACAATTGACTTTGTGAATATATTGTTCGTCCTCTTCGCCACCTTCCTTGTTGATTGAGTCAGGTTGCGGCGGCTATTGCTTAGTAGCATTGGCTGGTGATCTTCCTGCTACCCTCCTTCGGAACATGCTCATGTTCATCGAGCTTTGCTTCCTAAAGCTCTCGTAGGTGGTGGTCATGTGCTTCATGTTGGGGATTTACTTTGTGCTCTTCTTCTCCATCGGGCTAGGACTGGTCATGGCGGGGTATTGCTCGGAAATCTTCCCAACATGCTCCGACATAATATATTATCGGTAATGAACATTTGGTATATATTAATTATTTTAAATGATACAAACAATCAATTTTAAAAAATATTGTTTAAATTAATTATTTTTCAAGAAATAAATGAAATTCAAGAAAAAACTAAGACACTGTGGAGTCCACTCATAATTGTGTGAAATGAATCTCCGTCGTTGCTCATAGCATTAAGGCTGCGTTCGTTTCACGGAAAATAACTTACAGGAAAATGTTTTTTGGATTTTCCGGTGTTCGTTTCACGGAAAATTAACTACTTAAGGAAAATGTTTTCCATCAACAGTAAAAATTACCTTCAAAGGTAAGGAAAATGTTTTCCACTTCGAAAAGTGGAAAACATTTTCCATAACTTCTCCTACCTTTTATCTTTTTTTTTTTTCTTTCTTTCCTTTTCATTTTTCTTCCTTAGCTTGGCCGATGGCCGACCTCGACAGCGGCCGGCGGCCGGCCGCGGTCGCGATCTAGCTTGAGCTCCGCCCGGGCCGGCGAGGCTTCGCCTAGCCCGATCTATGGAAGCCCGGCTCGCCGAGCTCGGCGAGCTCGGGCCTCGCTAGATCATGCGAGGCGAAGCCTCGCCGGCTGGGGCGGAGCTCGGCCTCGCCAAATCCGGCGAACCGGGCGAGGCTCGGGCCCGCTCGAGCTCGCCGGAGGTCATGAGCCACGAGCTCGCCCGGGATTTGGCGGTGAAGCTCGGGCTCGCGCTTCCATGAGCGAGATCGGCCGAGCCTCGAGCTCGCCTGGATCGGGAGCTCGAGCTTCGTCGCCGGATCCGGCGAGCTCGCGGCTCGCCCGAGCTGACGAACCTCCAGCGAACTCGGGCGAGATCAGCCGAGCCTCGAGCTCGCCGGATCTGGCGACCGGATCTTAGTCGGCCGTCGGGCAGTCAGCCATCGTCAAGCGTGCAACGGAGGAGGAAGGAGGAAGGAGGAGGAGGAAGGAGGAAGGAGAAGGAAAAGAAAAGGAAAAAATAAAAAGAAAAAGAAAGAAAAAATAAATGAACGGTGGAAGATAATAAAAAATTGTATTTTTTAAAAATACAAATATTTTTGGTCAATTAAAAATATTAAAATTTAATTTTTTGATAATTTTTTTCTAAAAAAAAATCGAACGGTGGAAAATATTTTCCACTCAAAATTTAAGTTTCAGCCAAACACTCAAAATATAGCCATTTTCCCGAAAAATGACTTCCGGAAAATGTTTTCCGGAGATAGCCCATTTTCCGTGAAACGAACGCATTAAGTCACACGCTTTCAAGTTAACATCACAAATTTTTTTCTTTTGTTCTTTTTCCCAAATTGTCGACCATGATTTAGTAAAGGCTGGTCATGGTGTCACACAAGCAGGAGAATTAAAGTACTGTTTTGTGCTGACAAAACAAAAGAAAATCATATCAATTATCTGCTTTGTACGGAAATAGTATATAATAGTAATACCGTAAGTGCAAAGTAAATTCTTAACTAAAGATGATCGATTTTAAAGTGTGAATAGATTTCAAATTAGGAACCTAAAACCTATTCTATCAAGATAGGTTACTGGTTTTTGGAACTGAGAATTGAACTGTTGATGCTGGAATCAGCCGATTTTTGTCCTTTTTTTCATTTAAAATTATAACCAAGGTGGTGAATTTATAGATCATTTCCTGTACAAATGAAGATTCAAGGGCTTGGAAGCCGAGAAGGAAAGACCAAGTCGATGAGAAAATGTTACAAGTCTTCGCTAATCTCGTGTTTCTTGAAGTGAGAGTCACTTTCGTTTTTGTTTTTGTGGGCCAAAATTGAGGATGAAACCTGTTTGGGACATTATCGCGCAACGATCCCTTTTCCAAAGTTTTGCTTCCAGAGAAAGGAGATCGGCAGCAAGGGAAGGAGCCAGAGGCGACACCGGTCTAAAAGAGAAAGTTATGGTTAGGTTCTAGTTCTACCCTAGGGTAGGGTCAACTACAGGGCCCTAAACTAAGAATCGAACGGCTAAGGTCAGTTCTAATTTTTGAAACCGGAAAATGAATTGATCCTCATGTTAACAGGCTGGGTAAAACAAGTTCAGAGCGATTTCTAGATTGAACTGATTGGGTCGCTCATCACTAATCTTAACCCATGACAACCCACTTTTTGCATTCATACAAATGTCTACTTTGTCTCTATCTTTATTTTTGTTTGACTTTTGATCAAGTTTTCACTTCTGCCCAGCGGATTAAAATGAATGCTTTTTCCAGCCGGGTCATTGTCATCTGTCTCTGCCGTGAAAATTTTTTGTATACCAAGTCTAGCACGGGACTTTTTTGTCTTGATTTCCACCATCGGTGTTCCGGGTGTGATTAAAGAAGAGGAGAGAGAGAGAGAGGGAGAGAGATAATAAGTTTTAATATGAGGACGGTCATATCCACGTTGGTTTTCTTTTTTATAAGAAATTTCAAATAAGAAGTAAAATTTTATTAAAAATGCTACATATGGACAAATTGCCGAAATTTATCGCCAAAGGCATTTACGTCTAATATGGTGCTCAATTAATCGGTTAAAATGTTTGGATATTAAAGTGAGCGCCGTATGAAAGTTATGACACTTCTAGTTTTTGTTCTCATTAATATTCATATGCCTACAATATGTCCAATGTCTAGAGTGATTATGCATGAGTATTTCAAGAGTACTTCACTAATCACTCGCACTTCAAAGAGTGCTAGTGAGATAATATTTAATGCTTGATAAGTAATGACCCACGGAGAATTCTCTCCTCAATGATTCTTCATCTTCAGCTTGTGGCCGAATATCTAGCTTAGAGGGAAGGACAAACATTCATCTTGTCACTTGCTGGGTCTTGACGAGAGAGATTGCATTAGAACTGATGTGGGCCAAAAAGCACAAGCCCATTCTATTGGGTCTCAGCCCATTAGAATAGACACGGGCCACATCAAGGAGAGAGAATCCCGTGCAGGTCCCTCACAACTAGAGGGTGGAGTTCACACTTGAGTGGGAAGTTCAGCCCATCTAGGACAGGACGCGTCCGTGCCGTGAAGAAGACTAACCGCAATTGGGCCTTCTAAGGCCTTGTTCAAGTAAGCCCAATGCATTTTCTATATTCTAAATGACATGCTTATCATAAACCATGTATGGTCCAGGAGAGAGGGAGCACCCAAATTTCCATGTCTTTACTCGAAGGATAGGTTTGGGCAAGCATAGTAAATATGGCCACCCTAAAAGGTAGACACATGTTTTAGAGGGGGATCGATTCTAGGATTAGGTTGGTCCAATCCTAAAACTTGGAAAAAAGAGACAGTTTCCAAATTTTGAAACTTGAAACTGACCCTGGATCAACAACCGACCTTGAACCAACTCTATTGGTTTGGTTCGATTCCAAAGTTGATATAGTGAATTAGCCGATTTTATCTTTTGTTTGTGTTTCATTTTTTTTTTTTGTAGTACTCGTAAGGACAGACTTGCTCTTTCAAAATACATATCCATCAACACATCATATTTAGAATCATAAACTTAGTAACAAAATGACATATTTAACAACTCATAAAAAATGAGCAAGAAAAATAAACTAAACAATAAAAAGTTCAAAACATGTAACATAAACACATGAATTACATGACTTCATTCCTCATTCATCTATAAAAAATATTGCTTCTCAAGAAAATCACAGCGATAGCTACGGAAACCATGGTGATAGCTACCGAAATCACAAGGTTAAAAACCGTAGGGAAAGATAAAAACTACTTACTTCGTGTTCCTATCAGGCCAATCGAGCCAAGTGATTTCTTTCAAATGGGTGCCATGTGATTTAAAAAATAACGACTTATCCGACAATCAAGATCGCTTTCCCTTGATTTTCACGATTAGGCAATCAAAAATTTAAAGATGAGATATATTGAGATTTACCCGTCGGATTTCGAAAAACTGAACATTGTCGGGAAGCTCTCGACACGCAAAACCGATTCCATCGTCAAGTTTAGTCAAATATATAAAAAGGTAAAAAATGAGGATCTACACTTGGGAATCAAATGTTCATCTGTGCCGGATATTCTATTCCTGCTAGCTAGATTAATTCTACTCCATTTGGCTTTCGCTCCACGTCTTTCGCTAGTGATTAAATGCTGGCAATCAAATTATGGTGGCCATACCTGCAGTGGCAACAACAATGGCGATCGCAACACTCTTAGGCTCAATTTATTTTGCAAAAACTAAATGATTTGGATAATATTTCCTAAAATGATCAATTATATCTTTTGAAATAATTAGCCAATAAAAAATACTTTCATTACCAAAAACAATATATCTATATATCTTTGAGGACGATGAAAAAAAATTTGTTTATTCATTTTGTGAATAATATAAGCTATCACTTTTAGAAAAATGTTTCTAAATTATTCATTTTCTGTAAAATAAATGAAGTACCTTGAGTGCATGCCTTTTGGGCAACCTTTAGTAGAGTCTGACCTACGAACTCGGAGTAATCCGCGACATGCTTCCCTACTTAGGTTTTGGTGCCAACAAGATTTCTTGAAGGAGATAGGAATGAGAGATAATGCGAATGCAAACGTTACGAGCCTCCGCAAAGACAACACGCTTATGAGCTTGATGGTGACGTTGACAGAAATATTAGGGAGTTTCTCAGTGCTCATAAAGGCAATCGATTGCAAGGTGAAGATGAAGCCCAAAATCAATTTCCTAAGTCAATCCGAATTGCCAACTTAGAAGGCAAGTCTATGAATTCGAGAGACCGAGACCGAAGAAACCATGACTATTCATTAGATTGGAATGACACTGACCAAAAAAAAAAAATTAGATTGGAATGACGAAGCAGAGAGATTTTTCGAGAAGATGAATGGGCAAAAAAATAGATTTTACGAGGCTTAAATGAGGTACTGCGTGAAATTTGCCATGCTAAAGAAATCTAATCAAATGGATATTTCTTCTCATATACTATGAGATATGGCAAGGGTTGGCCGGCCCTAGATCTAAACCCCCCCCCCCCCCAAAAAAAAATAAAAGAAGAAAAAACCATAAAAATTCAAAATATTATGAAAATATTATTAAAAATAGTGTCACGTTAGTGCCGGTCGTCCACGTTAGTAATTTTCCTAAGTTTGGTGGTGATGTTGACGGAAATATCAGGGAGTTTTAGGTACTCAAGAGGCAATCGACTCCAAGGTGAATATGAAGCCCGAAATCAATTCCCTAAGTCAATTCAAATTGCCAACCTAGAAGGCAAGTCTACGAAAAAGACTCGGTAGATCAAGACCGAAGAAACCATGACTTTTCAACTGCAAGAATTCGAAATCACGATCCTTGTTCTTAGATTGCAATGATGAAACAGAGAGATTTTTCGAGAAGATGGATGGGCGAAAAAAGAGATTTTACTAAGTGAAATTTGCCATGCTAAAGAAATCTAATCAAATGGAAATTTCTTCTCATATACTATGACAAATATTTATTTAGATAGCTTTAAAATTATGTGCTTACGCATAGAAGAGATGTAATTCTTTCTTGAGTTGATCATGTTTTTCTCCATCACAGATTGGAAAAAATTTCTTAAAAATATAGACATATGTTTAGTTAAATTTGCATATTAATGATGTCCCTAGTTTGGAACTCACACAAATCGATGTTGAAGGACATGAAAGAAGGCATAGTAATAGCACCTCCATTATTCTTGATTTGCAACGGTTAAAATTCAGAACGTTTAACACATGACGACATATTCAATTTGTATACTCCTAATCGTCATCGAGTATATCTATATATAACTTTCATTTAATTCCATCCATCTTAGGAACAGCCATTCGAACCGAAACCCAGCTTTCCACCGGCAACATCGTACACAACTTCAAACGTTTTCTGCTGCGTATTACCATAAATGGTCAGATTACTATCAGCCTGATTTGGTGCAAAGGCGAGGCACTTTTCCGAGGGTTCCACTTCGTAAAATATCCCGTTAAAATCCAAATCAGCATCGACTCCCCCAGCGAAAGAGAATGTTATCGATGGGAACGTGATTGTGCTCTCTTTGCTGAAGTCATAGCAAGTATAAAAAATGCGACCCGCCGGCGCCATCGTGTAATTCGCCATCGCACTCCTGAATGCAGTTCTCAGGGCACTGTAAGCAGTTGGAGGCAATCGGGTAATGACAGTTCCCGAGTCGATGACGGCGCCTCCACTTGAAAAAACGGTCGATGGTATTGATAGACGATTCCCTCCTACAGCGATTCCTTGGATACTTATTCCGTAGAATTGCGAGCTTTCTGGAACCGTTGACAACGGCGTGAAGCTAACCGAGCTCACTGCCCCGCCATCCTTACCGAAAGTCAAGTGTCCTGTGGAGCTAGGGGAAGAGGGCAAGCAGTAGGAGAAATACTTCCCATATTTGGCCGCAGTTTGTCCCACTATGGAGATCTTGTCATTCGAGAGTCCCATCAACCCTGCAGTTCTGCCGTAGAGGCATTGGTTGTCCTGGCCGCAGCCAAATTCAAAATTATCGATCACCTCCGTCGGCGTTATAGTCAACTTCTCGGTTGCGAAGAAGCCGGACGAAGTTGAATTGTCGCCGTACGGAATGCCATATAGACATGTTGATGCAGAGCATCCCGAAAGACCTAAAGATAGAGCACAAGACATTGCTTTAATTAGTTCTAGTTGTTCTTTTGATGGTTTTTCACTCCTAGAAATTTTCCGACTATGCTTCAAGAGCATTCTAGTAAGATTTCATAAGTATCAAGTATCTCAGATGTGGTGGATTATTACCAAGTTGAGAACATGATGTCGCAGTGCATGAGATATTAGCATAGGATGACGATTGAGATGGGTTGAAGATCGGTTCGGACTGAGTGTAGCAAGATCCTGTGCACGGCTCGCACTGAGTCCGTGTGATGTCGCTGCCGGTGTCAAATTCAAGAGTGAGGTCCTTCTTTGGCGTGCCAAGGCCGATTGTCACTACATAATTGCCAGTGCCGGACTTCGCTGGAAGACTGGCTGTGGCCGAAGCTTTTAGGCCATCGCTGCCATTGGAGGATTGGGACTGAATCCACTTGACCCTTGATTCGTCGTGGAGCAGGACTTTAGTGTGATTTAGAGGATTGGAGTCCTGAACAAGGGGAGAGCATGGGCCATGCTATACTGCGTTTATAAATGAAAAGATCGTTCTATTTTTCCAGGCGACAAGGACTTCGTTTTGGATGAGAGTTAACTGGGGACCAAGTCCCTCCACTGGTTGCAGCAAAAGATTATTCGGCGCCAGATAATGCAAAAGAGACGGATGACCTGTCTTATGTCTTCTTCTGATAATTCTCTTAACTCTTAATTTCCCCATTAAAATGATCACACATTTATCAATTTGAACAAATAGTTTAAAGTGAAGCCTGCTCAGCCAAAAGAAGTACTGTGTGTAAAATAGGAAGAATCCATGGTCACTCACAGGTGCAAGGCATGGCTTTGTATGACTAAGTAGAGAGAGGTATACCTTCCCTCCGTCCTAAGGTTCATGTTCGATTATCATGGGCACCAAATTGAACCGATATTGTTCATGTTCTAGTTTGTTCAGGATCCGGAAAATTCCGTAGAGGGAGAGAGAGAGAGAGAGGGAGAGACCTTTGCTAGTGGAAGGCGAGCAGGAAGGAGAAGGCAGTAGAGAGCTAACTGACAGAGTGTGGCTTGTAATCTTCCCTTCTACTCCATAAGGACAACCTTCGTGCATGAAGCAAACCATGAGGATATGGAGAGAGAGAAAGAGGCGAGCCCCGTTGAACACACAGAAAAATGAGCCCTCCGTCTATCTGAAAGAGAAAATATGAATTGCTTTGCCAATGATGCTCTCTCGTTCAGCCTTTTATATAGGATTTTCGACCCGCAGTTGAATCAGATTATGATGCCATACACGTCATCCTCAAAATAAATTACATCATTGGTCATTTTTTTTTTTATTTAGCACTAATTAGTCGCTTTCCTCCGCTCGAATTCTTTTTTGTTGATAAACAACAATTATTGAGCATCATAGCCGGTCAAGTATCTGAAGAGAGAAACTAAGTTTTTCTCCGACCTGGTGAGGGGGAGTCCAATCACACATCTGATTGGCAAGTCACTAATAATTCATATACAAACTTAGCCAAAATTAATTATTAGTGATGTCAATAATTGTAACCCACAGATCAATAATATAGTTTGAGAGAGTTTCCCCAATTAGGGTTCTAGGAAAACATGATCTAAAATAAAATTAAAGGGAAAAAATTATAGACTCCACTCATGTATTACTATGACTTTTTTTATCCCACTTAAACCTAACGAGAAAATTCAAATGTACAAAATATGCACAAAATAAGTGTAACGAGCGGTTAATTAAGCACCAAGATACGCACAAAATAAGTGCAACGCGATGAGAGTGCTCTGCTGAATGAACAAATAGGTGAAAAAAATGGAGATATTATTAATTAATGATTTAGTTATGTTGAACGAAGACCTTCAAGTGCTAATGGGAGGAGCAAGGAATGGAGACTCGTATCACAAGGGACCATGGAAGAATTAATAGAGAAGAAACCGAGAAGAATGGTATAGAGCGCTTCACAAGATTGTACAGTAAGCATTAACTTAGTAGGATAATTCTTGATTTGTTCTTATTTTATTTATTTTCTAGATTATCTTATTAAGATTTTAGTTCATATCGTTCATTTTTAGTAGTTATACTATTAGGGAACTACAAATATTGGTGTTAATGCATTTTTTCATGTTGACGCCAAAGAATACCAACTTTTAGTAACAGACTTAATTGATGAGAGTAGAGTTTGGTGAAAACAGAAAGTCATCGTTGATCAGAACAATTGATAACTTGAAGGGAATCAACAATATGAAGGTTATCAACGGGAACCCTCACCAAAACTTAGGAAGTAGATTGATAATGTCCTCGACAGTGAGCAATTGACACTAAAACATAATTCTCAGGTGGCTATGTTTATTATCGCTATTTTAGAACTTTTATAACTTCTTGTAGATAATATTGCAAGATACCAGGAGATCATGTTACTTGTTGTAACTGCCAACGGGATTAGGAAACTATTTCATTATTTAAATGAAGTGACTGTTGTATGCATCCGTCTATACAAAGGGATAAACACCCCAAATGTATTCATTATAAAATCATAACTAATCATCAATAATAGGCATATGACACTGCATTTGTATAACTTTTGTACTTGAGTATCATAACTTTTTTTTTGACTACTTGGGTGTATAACTTTGACAAAAATGTTCATTTAAGTGCCATAACTTTTAGTTGATCAATTGAGTAATAAATTTTTTTAAAAACGTCCACCCCAAATGTTGAAAACTAGATGTCGCATGGGAACATTTTTAAAATATTATAGCACTCAAGTAATTAATTGAAAAATGATATGACACTCAAGTAATTGAAAAAGAAAAAAAAAGAGTTATGGTACCCAAATGAACATTGTACATAAGTTATGGTACTCAAGTGATAAAAAAATTATGAAATTTAAGTGAGCGTTATACTAAAATTATGATATTTGTGATGTTTGTTTCCTCATTAAACAAAATATTCCCAATGCACTTTTATTAGTTTATTAATGTCAATGTCTTTTTAACTTCCATCATTTATAGTCTTATATTTTTAAATTCATTGTTCTTCTTCTTTGTTACGCCGATTGCATTCCTATCTAAAATCACCACTGAATTCATTTCATCAAAAACCAAAGTTTAACTTATGGATGAAAGATTTTTCACTACTTGGGTCAACATCCATTTCAAGTGAAATATATATATATATAGTAAGCACACTTGGTGGGATGAATTTTGTTGATGAGGAGACTATGATGCAATAACAAAAGATCAATAAGAGTTTGATATTACTATTAGCAACAACAATCTACTGCCACAAACTTGTGACGAAGTTGATGCGCATTTGAAATCTTTAGCTGCATGGAGAGCAATGGAAGAAAATCAATGAGAAGTAGTTGATCTTCCAAGACATCTCACTGAAGAGCAATTAATGAATGTTTCTCCAAATTTCAACATGGTGTCAACTATGAGAAGATTGTTTGAAGAATAATAGAATGACATGATCGACTACAAAGTAAGTCACATGACGAATATGGTCAATCAATGAGCATCAATGTTGTGAATGGTACTGTCAAAGTTGGGATCATCCAATCGACTACAACAATTCCAAGCAAATTTAATGGTAACATGGTACATTTCTAATCTATCTTCATTTATTGATGCTAATAATGTTGGTTAGGGTAGTCAACCCCCTACAAGAGTTATGCAAATGCCCCAATCTTCTAATCAATGGCGGAATAATGAAAATAACCAACTAAAAACTAGTCTGAATACTATGAATGATAATAATAATTGGGCAATCAAAATGTTCAACATAACATGCCTTTGTTGAATGTGGAAAATGCTTGGACAGTTAAACCAATAGAAAATTTTGATAATGTAAGGCTAGCCATACCGTCTAATAATTGACAAATTCCTCGTAGGCCAAATTTGATGATTGATGCCAATGTGGATAACTAGGCTAGACCACAATCTCCGGCTAGGGGGAGAAGATGGTCAACCTTGTGAACAAGTGGCCGATGTCATTACAATACTTACGAACTTATAGAAGGGTTCTTAGACCCGTTTATAGCAAGCCACATCCCGATTAGATCGATACTATACCCTATCCTAGAGGATTAAGACTTCTAACTTTGCCTTTTTCACTATAAAAGATGAACAATTGACCATTGAACAAGTCGGTTGAATTATAGCTTAGTGTGGGGAGGCGAAAATTAAGGGAAAAGTGCCAAAAAAGTCCTAATGCATTAATGCATTAAATGAAAAAAGAAAAGAAAAGAAAAGAAAAGCAATTGCACATGTATTGTACCCACCGTAGGTCATTTTTTGATGCATTAAATTAAAAAAGACAAATAAAAAAAGAAAAGCAATTGCATGTGGATAGCACGTGTTTTACTTAATATCGGATATCATTCACTTTTTTTTTTTCCTTATTTTAGCCAAGTAAGTCAAAATTAGATTTTTGGAACACTAACCAAAACATCGGGCATATGATGAGATATCTTCCACCCGACTCGGTGCGTGTGCCACATGCTTGTGTGCGTTGTTGTGATCCAGTTCATCCAATGGGCACGTAGATTCGACAGCCTAGTGCTCTTTAGCCCTCGCATTTTCACGAAGGTCCACATCACCACATCCTACCAAAAACTCCTTGTAAGCATGACAATTGACTAAGTAGAAATATTGTTCGTCCTCTTCGCCTCCTTCCTCATTGATCGGTCAAGTTGTAGCGGCTATTGCTAATTAGCATTGGCAGGGTGGTCTTCTCTCTAGGCTCCTTCGGAGCATGCCCCATGTTCATTGAGCTTAGCCACATGAAGCCCTTATGGGTGGTGGTCATGTGCTTCATCCTGGGGATTTGTTATGTGATCTTCTTCTCCATTGGGCAGGGATAGGTTGCATGCACATGGCTACGCAATCAACATCGGCATGAAGCAGACAATGAGTATAGGGTCATCGTTGATGTAGGAACTTAATGGATGTCCTCTGTTTTTTTGTCAAAAAGGAACTTTATGAATTACATGGACATATTCTGATTTTCATACAGTGAATCAATCTCTTGCAACTTAATTCTATTGCTAAAAAAGTGATAATAATAAATAGGTTATATCTTAGTAATTGCACTCTTTTTGTCTATCTTTGATATTGATAAAAATGATAGATCTATCATCATAGGTCATCTTTTAATAAATTTAATGAAAAAAAGCAAAGAAAAACAAATTGCACATTTATGGCACGTCTAAGGAACGTGTATTGCACTCCACGGGTAATTTTTTAATGGATTAAATGAAAAATGAAAAATAAAGAAAAGAAAGGCAATTGCATGTGTATAGCACGTGTACTGCACGCGTGTTACTTAATTTTGGATATCATCCACTTCTTTTTCCTATTTTAGCTAAGCAAGTCAAATTAGATTTTGTGAACACCAACCAGAACACCGGTGTATGGTGAGATATCTTCCGCCTGAATCATTGCATTTGTCACATGCTAGTGTCTGCCGTTGTGATCAAGTTCATCAACCGGGCTTGCAGCATTGACAACCTAGTGCTCTTCAATCCTTGCATTTTCGAGAAGGTCCACATCACCACATCCTACCAAAAACTCCTTGTCAGCTTGACTATTGACTTGGTAAAGATATTGTTCATCCTCTTTGCCAACTTCCTTATTGATTGGGTTGGGTTGTGTCGGCTATTGCTAAGTAGCATTAGTAGGGTGATTTTTCGCTAGTCTCCTTCAGAGCATGCATAATGTTCATCAAGCTCAGTGACACAAAGCTCTTATGGGCAGTGGTCATGTGCTTCATCTCGAGCATTTGTTATGTGATCTTCTTCTCCATAGACTGGGACCAATTGTGGCTGTGTCTTTCTCGGAGATCTTCCAACAAGGGTGCATGAGCATGGCTACACAATCGGCATTGATGTGAAGTTGATGATGAGTATAAGGTTATTGCTGACATTGGAACTTCATGGTTGTCCTCTAATTTTTCATCAAAAAGGAACTTAATGAATTTCATGGACATTCTCTGATTTTCATATAGTAAATCAATCTCTTGCAACTTAATTTTATTGCAAAAAAATGATAATGATAACTAGGTTATATCTTAATAATTGCATTCTTTTTGTCTAGCTTTATTATTGATAAAAATGATAGAACTATCACCATAGGTTATCTTTTTATGCATTAAATGGAAAGGAAAAAAAAGAAAGAAAAGAAAAGCAATTGCACGTGTATTGGGTGTGTATTGCACCCACCATAGGTCAATTTTTAAGGCATTAAATGAAAAATGAATAATAAAGAAAGGAAAAGCAATCGCATGCGTACAGCACGTGTACTGCATGTTTGTTACTTATTTTAGGATACCATTCTTCTTTTTTTTTTTCCCCTTTTCTAAGCCAAGCAAGTCAAAATTAGATTTTGTGAACACCAACTCAAACACTGATGTGTGGAAGGATATCTTCCACCCAACTCAATGCATTTGTCGCATACTTGTGTGTGCTGTTGTGATCCAGTTCATCCTACAAGTTAGGCGTGTGCAAAAGAACCGGAATTCGCCCAGACCGTCCGAAACCGGTGGTTCTTAAGGGAACCGGTCTGGTTCCTGGTTCCAATTTATGGGAACCGGTGGGTACTAGTCCGGTTCCTAGTTCCATGGGTAGATCCATCTACCCGCTCACTCGAATTGGACCAATTATATTATAAGAATATATTAATTTTTAATATTAAAAAAAATTGAAATTAACAAATCTAAATTTAGGGTTCCAATCACCATGTTGTCTCAATTCATTACTCTCCTACTCCATCTTGTCTCTCTTTAGTTTAAAATCTCTCCCCGAGCTGCCTCTTCCTCTCTAATTCACCTCCGAATCTACTCATCTCCTTTCGAGTTCTACTATGAACTTGGTGAAATAGTGAGTTGATTCTCTTTTCCCCCCTCGAACTTGAACTCTCTCTCCACGTCATTGCCATCCTCATTGCCACCTCCGCATTCACTATCACTATCTTCCTCTTCGTTGTTGGGCTTGTCCCGCTTCTACCTCCCCTCTTCCTCCTCCCCCTCCTTAGGCCTCCTCCCATCGTCCACATTTTTGGAAACAAGGGCTAACTCCAAGTCTAAGAATGGCTCATCGTCCCCATTGTCCTCCTTATTGATAGTCTCGAGGGAGGAGCGGGAGACGGCGGAGGCGGTGGCGAAGATGGTGGTGGTGGTTAGGATGGAAGCGGTGTGAGAACCACAACTACCGCCGCCGCTGCCGCGGCACTAGTACTTGAGGAGAATAAAACTACCATGGTCGGAAGAGCCAAAATAAGTAGATGCGGGAAGGACGAAAAGGGGAAGGCACAGATCCATGCAACTAGCGGGCAATTTCCAATTCCAATTTTTTGGAACCGGTTCTTAGCGGACGGTTCCTGATTCTAGGTTGGGAACCGCCCACCCCGACCATGCACACCCTACTACAAGCATGTAGATTTGACACCCCATGCTCTTCAAGCCTCATATTTTGGAGAAGGTTCACATTACCACATCCTACCAAAAACTCCTTGTGAGCAAGACAATTGACTTTGTGAAGATATTGTTCATCCTCTTTGCCACCTTCCTTGTTGATTGAGTTAGGTTGTGGTAGCTATTGCTTAGCAGCATCGGCGGATGATCTTCCCGCTACCCTCCTTCGGAGCATGCTCATGTTCTTCGAGCTTAGCTTCATGAAGCTCTTGTGGGCAGTGGTCATGTGCTTCATGTTGGGGATTTGCTTTGTGATCTTCTTCTCCATTGTGCTGGGACCAATGATGGTGGGGTATTGCTCGGAGATCTTCCCAACATGCTTCGACATAAAATATTATCAGTAATGAACTTTTGGTATATATTAATTATTTTTAATGATACAAAACAATCAGTTTTAAGAAAATATTTTTTAAATTAATTATTTTTACAAAATAAATGAAATTCAAGAAAAAACTTAAGACGCTACGGAGTCCACTCATAATTGTGTGAAATGAATCTCCGTCGTTGCTCATAGCATTAAGTCACACGCTTTCAAGTTAACATCACAATTTTTTTTCTTTTGTTCTTTTTCCCAAATTGTTGACGACGATTTAGTAAAGGCTGGTCATCATGTCACACAAGCAGGAGAATTGGAGTACTGTTTTGTGCTGACAAAACAAAAGAAAACCATATCAATCATCTGCTTTGTACGGAAATAGAAGATTATAGTAATTACGTAAGTGCAAAGTAAAATCTTAACTAAAGACGATCGATTTCAAAGTGTAAATAGATTTCAGATTAGGAACCTAAAACCTATCTTATCAGGATAGGTTACTGGTTTTTGGAATTGAGAATTGAACTGTTGATGTTGGAATCGGCTGATTTTTGTCCTTTTTTTTCATTTAAAATTATAACCAAGGCGGTGAATTTATAGATCATTTCCGGCACAAATGAAGATTCAAGGGCTTGGAAGCCGAGAAGGAAAGACCAAGTCGATGAGAAAATGTTACAAGTCTTCGCTAATCTCGCGTTTCTTGAAGCAAGAGTCACTTTCATTTTTGTTTTTGTGGGCCAAAATTGAGGATGAAACCTGTTTGGGACTTTATCGCGCAACGATCCCTTTTCCAAAGTTTTGCTTCCGGAGAAAGGAGATCGGCAGCAAGGGAAGGAGCCGAGGCGACAACGGTCTAAAAGAGAAAGTTATGGTTAGGTCCTAGTTCTACCCTAGGGTAGGGTCAACTACGGGGCCCTAAACTAAGAATCGAACGGCTAAGGTCGTTCTAATTTTTGAAACCGGAAAATGAATTGATCCTCATGTTAACGAAATTTGGGTAAAACAAGTTCAGAGCAATTTCTAGATTGAACTGATTGGGTTGCTCATCACTAATCTTAAACCATGACAACCCACTTTTTGCATTCATACAAATGTCTACTTTGTCTCTATTTTTATTTTTCTTTGACTTTTGATCAAGTTTTCACTTCTGCCCAGCGGATTAAAATGAATGCTTTTTCCAGCCGGGTCATTGTCATCTGTCTCTGCGGTGAAAATTTTTTGTATACCAAGTCTAGCGCAGGACTTTTTTGTCTCGATTTCCTCCATTGGTGTTCTGGCTGTGATTAAAGAAGGAGAGAGAGAGAGAGAGAGAGAGAGAGAGAGAGAGAGAGAGAGAGAGAGAGAGAGAGAGAGAGAGAGAGAGAGAGAGAGAGAGAGAGAGGGAGGGAGGGAGGATAGAGAGAAAATAAGTTTTAATATGAGGACAGTCATATCCACGTTGGCCTTCTTTTTTTATAAGAAAATTCAAATAAGAAGTAAAATTTTATTAAAAATGCTACACATGGACAAATTGCTGAAATTTATCGCCAAAGGCATTTACGTCTAATATGGCGCTCAATTAATTGGTTAAAACGTTTGGATATTAAAGTGAATGCCGTATGAAAGTTATGATACTTCTAGTTTTTGTTCTCATTAATATTCATATGCCTACAATATGTCCAATGTCTAGAGTCATTATGCATGAGTGTTTCAAGAGTACTTCACCAATGACTCGCACTTCAAAGAGTGCTAGTGAGATAATATTTAATGCTTGATAGAGTAATGACCCACGGAGAATTCTCTCAATGATTCTTCATCTTCAGCTTGAGGCCGAATGTCTAGCTTAGAGGGAAGGGCAAACATTCATCTTGTCTCTTGCTGGATCTTGACGAGAGATATTGCATTAGAACTGATGTGGGCCAAAAAGCGCAAGCCCATTCTATTGGGTCTCAGCCCATTAGAATAGACACGGGCCACATCAAGGAGAGAGAATCCCGTGCAGGTCCCTCACAACTAGAGGGTGGAGTTCACGCCTGAGTGGGAAGTTCAGGCCATCTAGGACAGGACGCGTCCATGCCATGAAGAAGACTAACCGCAATTAGGCTTTCTAAGGCCTTGTTCAAGTAAGCCCAATGCATTTTCTATATTCTAAATGACATGCTTATCATAAACCATGTATGGTCTAGGAGAGAGGGAGCACCCAAATTTCCATGCCTTTACTCGAAGGATAAGTTTGGGCAAGCATAGTAAATATGGCCACCCTAAAAGGTAGACACATGTTTTAGAGGGGGATTTATTCTAGGATTAGGCGGTCCAATCCTAAAACTGGGAACTTATCAACAAAGAGACGGTTTTCAAAATTTGAAACTTGAAACTGACCTTGGATCAACAACCGACCTTGGACCAATTCTATTGGTTTGGTCCGGTTCCAAAGTTGATCTAGTGAATCAGCCGATTTTATCTTTTGTTTCTGTTTCATTTTTTTTTTTTTTTGCAGTACTCATAAGGACAAACTTACTCTTTCAAAATACATATCCATTTGATGGGAGAACGGTAATAATTCGAACAATATCGAATCAACGCAGCGGAATAAAATAATCTCCCCTCTTGTGTAAACCTAATAGGAATCGATATAGTAGAGTAAAATAAATACCAAGCACGCGAACACAAGATGATATTTTTACGTGGAAAACCTCCTCGATGTGAGGAGATAAAAAACCACGGGACCGGAGTCCACCTGAAAATCTTCACTATCAATAAAATTGTTCTTCTCTAGCAAATACTAGAGGTACATAGCAGCAAACACCTCAAGAACATAATTCTTGGCAATACACATGAACTTCACAAGAGATCAAGGATAAATCTGACTAAAAACGCAGGTTTTGATCAATTCACGAAAAACCTGACGTATAGAGCTTCAAACGAAAATCAAACCGTTCAGATTCGATAAAATTGCGCCATGAACATGCTGACAAAATTTCAGCTCAATCGGACCACAAATCGACCTCCGACGCCAGTTTGATGTAAATCAGATATTTCCCCAAACCCCAAATTTTCTGCTTTCTCTTTTTCTCTTGTTACTGTTTCCTTTTCTGCTGCTACCTCTTTATATAGAGAGTGAGAAACTCTATTTCCTCATATAATTTATCATATGGGCTCAAGCTCTTTTTGGGCTTGCAACTCATTGGGCTTCCAACTCATTGAGCTTCATCCACATAGGAGTGAATCCAGCTAACAAATCTCCCCTCACGACAATGTGGAGGGACTCACCATCCCTGCTATCAAACGGCAATGTTCAAGCTTCTCTCTTGGTAGAGTCTTCATCATCATATCGAAGCCATTATGATCCGTATGAATTTTCTCAAGTTCCAACAACTTTTCATCTAGAACATCCCTTATCCAATGAAATCTAACATCAATATGTTTTGATCTAGAATGAAAATATGAATTCTTACCAAGATGAATTGCGCTTTGATTATCACAAAATAGCACATACCTTTTTTGCTTGAACCCAAGTTCTTCTAAGAACATCTTCATCCATAGCATCTCTTTACTAGCTTCAGTCGCTGTAATAAATTCAGCTTCGGTTGTAGAAAGTGCAACACACTTCTGCAATCTTGACTTTCTTGACACAGCTCCACCCGCAAAAGAAATCAAATAACCGGAAGTAGATTTACAAGTATCAATATCTCATGCCAAGTCGGAATCTGTGTATCCAACTAACTCAAGTTTCCTGGTCCCGAAACTGAGTTTCAAATTTGAAGTTCCCCGAAGATACCTCATAATCCACTTCATCGCATTCCAGTGCTCTCTACCTGGATTTGACAAATAGCGACTAACATTGCCAACTGCATGTGCCAAGTCTGGGCGTGTACATATCATTGCATACATTAAGCTTCTTACAGCTAAAGCATATGGAATACTTTTCATATCTTTCTTCTCTTTATCAGTCGTAGGACTTTGCATCATATTTAACTTAAAGTGGGCAGCAAGAGGAGTACTAACCACTTTAGCCTTGTCCATGTAAAATTTCTAAAGGATCTTTTCGATATATTTCTCTTGCGACAAAAACAACTTCTTAGCATCTCTGTCTCGGGTAATTCTAATGCCAAGAATTTGCTTCGCCGAGCCCAAGTCTTTCATGGCAAAAGACTTGCTTAACTGTTTCTTCAATAACTCAATTCTTGAAGCATTCCTGGCAACAATCAGCATACCATCAACATAAAGCAAGAGAATAATAAAGTCACCATCAGAATATTTTTGGACAAACACACAATTATCCGAGGAAGTCTTCTTATATCCTGTTCTATCATAACTGACGCAAATTTCTTATACCACTGTCTCGGTGCTTGTTTTAGGCCATAGAGACTTTTCTTCAATTTGCACACATAATCCTCTTTCCCTTTCACTTTGAAACCCTCAGGTTGTTCCATGTATATCTCTTCCTCCAAGTCACCATGTAAGAAGGCTGTTTTAACATCCATTTGCTCAATTTCTAAATCTAGGCTAGCTGCCAAGCCTAGTACCACACGGATATAAGACATTTTTACTACCGGAGAAAATATATCATCAAAATCAATACCCTTTCTCTGACCGAATCCCTTAACAACTAATCTAGCTTTGTACCGTGGTTGTAAAGTATGTTCATCTTGCTTCAACCTATATACTCACTTGTTCTTCAAAGCTCTTTTACCTTTAGGTAACTTCACCAATTCAAAAGTATGATTATCATAAAGTGACTGCATCTCATCTCGCATAGCATCGAACCAATTGCTTTTGTACTCATCTTCTATTGCTTCTGCATAACACTCTGGTTCACCTGCATCAATCAATAATACATACTCATCTTCAGAATACCTGGTGGAAGGTCGTCTGTTTCTAATGGATCTCCGGACTGGAACATCCAGTGGAACATCTAATTGAGCCTCTGGTTTAGGAATAGTATTATCTATCTCAACATGTTTAGGAACATGTGCGTTATTTGGAACATTGACTTCCTGCTGCTCTTCATGAACCTGTGTAGGGATATTTGTAAGAGGAACTGGATCTAAATCAACCAGATTATCACTAACCTGTGGTGCTAAAATCATCTCCGCTTTCTTAATATCCTCTATTGTTTGATCTTCCATAAACACAACGTCTCTGCTTCTTACAATTTTCTTTTCAAATGGATCATTAAATTTGTAGCCAAGCATATTCTGTCCATAACCAATAAATATGCACTGTCGTGTTTTCACATCAAGTTTAGACCTCTCATCTTTAGGAATATGCACAAATGCTTTGCACCCAAATACACGCAAATAATCATAAGAAACTTCTTTGCTTGTCCAAACTTTATTAGGAACATTAAACTCTAAAGGAACGTATGGAGTAAGATTTAATATATGCACAACTGTACTTAAAGCCTCACCCCAAAAGGATCCAGGTAGCTTTGATTGTGAAAGTAAGCATCTTACCCTTTCAACTAATGTTCTGTTCATTCTCTCAGCTAAGCCATTTAACTGAGGTGTCTTGGGAGGTGTCTTTTGATGTCGAATACCTTGTTGTCTGCAGTATTCATCAAAAGGTCCAATATACTCTCCCCCGTTATCAATTCTGATGCATTTCAATTTCTTTCAAGTCTGTCTCTCAACTGAAGCTTGAAATTGCTTAAAAGCATCTAACACTTGATTTTTAGTTTTCAAGGTATAAATTTAAATTTTCCTTGAAAAATCATCTATAAAAGTAACAAAATAAAGAGAGCCACCAAGTGATTTTGTTTTCATAGGACCGTAAACATCAGAATGTACTAAATCCAATATACCTGATTTTCTTGAAGGAGGAGAGCTTTTAAATGCAACTTTGTTCTGTTTTCCTGCTAAACAGTGAGCACACTTCTTTAGCGTTGAACTTTTCAATCCTGAAAGGAGCTTTTTCTTGACCAATATTGACAAACCCTTCTCACTGATGTGACTGAGCCTCTTATGCCATAACTCAGCTGCATCTTCGCTATCTACTGCATTAATTTTGTTTGTGGACAACTTTGCACATAATGTATAACGAAGAATATTTTTCACCTCTAGCCACAACAAGAGAACCTTTGGTAAGTTTCCATTGACCATTACTAAAGGTGCTGCAATACCCCCCATTATCTAACTTGCCTGTAGAAATCAAATTCAAGCGGATATCAGGTATATGTTTAACATTATTCAATACTAACCTTGTGCCATTGTTGGTTTCTAGGCACACATCACTGATGCCTACAGCTTGAGCTAGTCCATTGTTTCCCATCTTCACAGATCCGAAGTCACCTAACCTGTATAATGTAAAGAAATCCCTACGAGATGTAGCATGAACGGATGCACCACTATCAATTATCCAACTGGTCTCATGAGAAACAAAATTCACCACATCAATATTAAAAATAGTGAGAAAGTCTTCTTTAAGTGCAGCGACACGATTGTCATCACTGTCATTATCACTTTTCTTCTCTTTACCTTTCTCCTTTTGTTTGTCCCTTTTTAACTGTCGACAAAACCTCTGAATATGTCCATTCTGATGACAATAATGGCACTCAACATTAGCAAATTTATTATACTTACCTCTGCTTTTGTCTCGACTTTTATTTTAATTTCTCGGACCTTGAGACTCACTTCTCCCCCTTTTCTTAACAACCAAGGCATTAGAATGTGAAGAGGACGATTCCTGTGTCTTCCTTCTCATCTCTTCATTCAAAATACTATTCTTGCCCAAATCCATGGTAATTGTACCATCTGAGACAGAATTAGACAAAGATGTTTGGAACGTCTCTCATGAGTTTGGCAAAGTACCAAGCAACCATAGTGCTTGTATCTCATCATCAAACTTGATTCCCATCGCAGCCAACTGATTTATAATACCTTGAAAAGAATTTAAATGATCAGTCAAACGAGTACCATCATGATATCTCAGAGCCATCATCTGTTTTATCAAAAATAATTTATTATTCCCAGTCTTTCAAGCATATAACTGTTTGAGTTTATCTCATAAACTGCGTGCATGTGTTTCCTCAATAATATAGTTCAAAACATTATTATCTACCCACTGTCTGATATAACCACACACTTGACGATGAAATATAGACCATTTAAAATCAATTTTATTCTCTGGTTTCTCCTCAGCAAATACAGGCAAATAAAAATCTTTCACATATAAAAGATCTTCCATCTTCCCTATCATATTCCCTTTCCATCTTCCCTTTCCAAATATGATAATTCAAACCATTCAGTGTAATCATTTTACTCATATTCGTTTCCATTGTTTAACACAAGGTAAAAAATCAAGCAATAACCGATGCTCTGATACCACTTTGATGGGAGAACGGTAATAATTCGAATCAACGCAGTGGAATAAAATAATCTCCCATCTTGTGTAAACCTAATAGGAATCGATATAATAGAGTAAAATAAATACCAAGCACGCGAACACAGATGATTTTTTTACGTGGAAAACCTCCTTGATGTGAGGAGATAAAAAACCACGGGACTAGAGTCCACCTGAAAATCTTCACTATCAATAAAATTGTTCTTCTCTAGTAAATACTAGAGGTACATAGTAACAAACACCTCAAGAACATAATTCTTGGCAATACACATGAACTTCACAAGAGATCAAGGATAAATCGACCAAAAACGCAGGTTTTGATCAATCCACGAAAAACCTGATGTATGGAGCTTCAAACGAAAATCAAACCGTTTAGATTCGATAAAATTGCGCCACGAACATGCTAACAAAATTTCAGCTCAATCGGACCACAAATCGACCTCCGATGTCAGCTTGATGTAAATCAGATATTGCCCTAAACCCCAGATTTTTTGCTTTCTCTTTTTCTCTTGTTACTATTTCATTTTCTGCTGCTACCTCTTTATATAGATAGTGAGAAACCCTATTTCCTCATATAACTTATTATATGGGCTCAAGCCCTTTTTAGGCTTGCAACTCATTGGACTTCCTCCACATAGGAGTGAACCCAGCTAACACCATCAACATATCATATTTAGAATTATAATACTTAGCAACACAATGACATATTTAACAACTCAAAAAAAAATGAACAAGGAAAATAAAATAAACAATAAAAAGTTCAAAACATGTAACATAAAACATGAATTACATGACCTCATTCCTCATTCATCTATAAAAAAGATTGATTCTCAAGAAAATCATAGGGATAGCTATGGAAACCACGGTGATAGCTACCGAAATCACAAGGTTAAAAACCGTAGGGAAAGATAAAAACTACTTACTTCATGTTCCCATCACCCCAGTCGAGCCAAGTGATTTCTTTCGAATGGGTGCCATCTGATTTAAAAAATAACGACTTATCTGACAATCAAGATCGCTTTCCCCTAATTTTCAAGATCAGGCAATCAAAATTTAAGGATGAGATATATTGAGATTTACCCGTCGGATTTCGACAAACTGAATATTGTCGGGAAGCTCTCGACACGCGAAACCCGATTCCATTGTCAAGTTTAGTCAAATATATAAAAAGGTAAAAAAATGAGGATCTACACTTGGGAATCAAATGTTCATCTGTGCCGATATTCCATTCTGCTAGCTAGATTAATTCTACTCCATTCGGCTTTCGATCCACGTCTTTCGCTAGTGATTAAATGCTGGCAATCAAATGATGGTGGCCATACCTCGGTGGCAACAACAAAGGCGATCGCAACACTCTTAGGCTTAATTTATTTTGTAAAAAATAAATTATTTGGAGATTCTTAAAAATGATCAATTATATCTTTTGAAATAATTAGCCAATAAAAAATACTTTCATTCTTGATAACAATATATCTATATATCTTTGGGGACGATGGAAAAAATTTCGTTATTCATTTTTGTGAATAATATAAGCTATCACTTTTAGAAAAATATTTCCAAATTATTCATTTTCTGCAAAATAAATGAAGCATCTTGAGTGCATGCCTTTTTGGGCAACCTTTAGCAGAGTCTGACCTACGAAGTCGGAGTGATCCGGGACATGCTTCCCTACTTAGGTTTTGGTGTCAACAAGATTTCTTGAAGGAGATAGGAATGAGAGATAATGCTTATGCAAACGTTACGAGCCCCCGCAAAGACAACACGCTTATGAGCTTGATGGTGACGTTGACAGAAATATTAGGGAGTTTCTCAGTGCTCATAGAGGCAATCGATTGCAAGGTGAAGTTAAAGCCCAAAATCAATTTCCTAAGTCAATCTGAATTGCCAACCTAGAAGGCAAGTCTATGAAAAAGACTCGGGAGACCGAGACTGAAGAAACCATGACTATTCAACTGCAAGAACTCGAAATCACGTCACTTGTTCTTAGATTAAAATGATGAAGCGGAGAGATTTTTCGAGAAGATGGATGGGCGAAAAAAGAGGTCTTACAAAGCTTAAAGGAGGTACTGCGTGAAATCTGCCATGCTAAAGAAATCTAATCAAATGGATATTTCTTCTTATATACTATGAGATCTGGAGAGGGTTGGCCGGTGATGGTTGGCCGGCCCTAGATTTGAAAACCCAAAAGAAGAAGAAGAAGAAGAAGAAGAAGAAGCATAAAAAAATCAAAATATTATTAAAAAATGTCACGTCAGTGTTGGTCATTCACGTTAGTAATTTCTGACTAAAATTGGCTAGATGGACTTAATTGGGAAGAAGTAAATAGATTTAGACTGAATTGACAAAAATTGAAGTTTAGAATTGAATTGACAAATATGCAATGGGTTTATGATATTTTGGATAATTTTCCTGGGCTTGATGGTGACGTTGACAGAAATATTAGGGAGTTTCTAGGTACTCATAGAGGCAATTGACTCCAAGGTGAAGATGAAGCCCGAAATCAATTCCCTAAGTCAATCCGAATTGCCAACCTAGAAGGCAAGTCTATGAAAAAGACTCAGTAGACCGAGACCGAAGAAACCATGACTATTCAACTGCAAGAACTCAAAATCACGACGCTTGTTCTTATATTGGAATGATGAAGCAGAGAGATATTTCGAGAAGATGGATGGGAGAAAAAGGAGATTTTATTAAGCTTAAATGCAATACCACGTGAAATCTGCCATGCTAAAGAAATCTAATCAAATGAAAATTTCTTCTCATATACTATGAGAAATATTTATTTAGATAGCTTTAAAATTATGTGCTTACGCATAGAAGAGATGTAATTCTTTCTTGAGTTGATCATGTTTTTCTCCATCACATATTGGAAAAAATTTCTTAAAAATATAGACATATGTTTAGTTAAATTTGCATATTAATGATGTCCCTAGTTTGGAACTCACACAAACCGATGTTGAATGACACGAAAGAAGGCATGGTAATAGCACCTCCATTATTCTTGATTGGCAACAGTTAAAATTCAGAACGTTTAAACACATGACGACATATTCATTTGTATACTCCTAATCGTCATCGAGTATATCTATAAATAACTTCCATTTAATTCCATCCATCTTAGGAACAGCCATTCGAACCAAAACCCAGCTTTCCTCCAGCAACATCGTACACAACTTCAAACGTTTTCTGCTGCGTATTACCATAAATGCCCAGATTACTATCAGCCCGATTTGGTGCAAAGGCGAGGCACACTTGCGAGGCATTCACGATGAAAAATATCCCGTTAGGGTCCAAATCGGCATCGACTCCCCCAGCGAAAGAGAATGTTATCAATGGGACCGTGATTGTGCTCTCTTTGCTGAAGTCATAGCAAGTATCAAGAAGGGGAAGCGCCGGCGCCATCGTGTAATTCGCCATCGCACTCCTGAATGCAGTTCTCAAGGCACTGTAAGCAGTTGGAGGCAATCGGCTAATGACAGTTCCCGAGTCGATGATGGCGCCTCCACTTGAAAAAACGGTAGATAGTATTGATAGACTATTCCCTCCTACAGCGATTCCTTGGATACTTATTCCGTAGAATTGCGAGCTTTGCGGAACTGTTGATAACGGCGTGAAGCTAACCGAGCTCACTGCCCCACCATCCTTACCGAAAGTCAAGTGTCCTGTGGAGCTAGGGGAAGAGGGCAAGCAGTAGGAGAAGTACTTCCCATATTTGGCCGCAGTTTGTTCCACGATGGAGATCTTGTCATTCGAGAGTCCCATCAACCCTGCAGTTCTGCCGAAGAGGCCTTGGTTGTTCTGGCCACAGCCGAATTTAAAATTGTCGATCGCCTCCGTCGGTGTTAGGGTCAACTTCTCGGTTGCGAAGAAGCCAATCGTATATGATTGGTCGCCGTACTGAATGCCATATAGACATGTTGATCCAGAGCATCCCGAACGACCTTAAGGTAGAGCACAATACAATGCTTTAGTTAGTTCTAGTTATTCTTTTGATGGTTTTTCACTCTTAGAAACCAAGATTTCTCGTCTATGCTTTAAGAACATTCTAGTAAGACATCATAAGTATCAAGTATCTCAAATGTGGTGGATTATTACCAAGTTGAGAACATGATGTCGTGTTGCACGAGACATTAGCATAGGATGATGATTGAGATGGGTTGAATATTGGTTCGGATTGAGTGTAGCAAGATCCAGCGCACGGTTCGCACTGGGTCCATGTGAGGCGGCTGCCGGTGTCAAATTCAAGAGTGAGGTCCTTTTTTGGCGTGCCGAGGCCGATTGTCACTATGTAATTGCCAGTGCCGATGGTGATGCCGGACTTTGCTGGAAGACTAGCTGTGGCCGAAGCTTTTAGGCCATCGCTGCCATTGGAGGATTGGGACTGAATCCACTTGACCCTTGATACGTCTTGGAGCAGGACTTTAGTGTGATTTAGAGGATTGAGGTCTTGAGAAAGTGGAGAGCATGGGCCATGCTTGTGAACTACTTCCAAGGTCGACTTTCGGCTGCTAGCTGAAAGCATGTAATGCGACAGTAAGAGATCATGTGAAATAGTACGATGATAATGCATTTGTAAAAGAAAAGATGCATTTGTGAAAAAAAGAGTGTTCTACTTTTCCGGTCAACAAGGACTTGGTTTTGGATGACAGCTAACGGGGGACCAACTCCCTCCACTAAATGCAGCAAAAGACTTAGCTTTTTGGATGTGACAGATCAGTATGATTACCACCATTGCACGACCAAGTCTCTGCACAAAATGAAATTTGAACTGCTCGGCAACAGCTAATGCAAAAGAGACGGATGATCTGCCTTGTGTCTTCTTCTGATAATTCTCTTAATTCTTAATTTCCCCATTAATATGATCACACATTTATGGATTTGAACAGATAGTTTAAAGTGAAGCCTGCTCAATCAAAAGAAGTACTATGTGTAAAATAGGAAGAATCCATGGTCACTCACAGGTGCATGGCATAACTTTGTATAACTAAGTAGAGAGCGGTATACCTTTCCTCCGTCCTATGGTTCATGTTCGATTACCACGGGCACTGAATTGAACCAATCTTGTTCATGTTCTAGTTTGTTTCAGGATCCGGAAAATTCCATAGAGAGAGAGAGAGAGAGAGAGAGAGAGAGAGAGAGACCTTTGCTAGTGGAAGGCGAGCAAGAAGGAGACGGCAATAGAGAGCTAACTGACATAGTGTGGCTTGTAATCTTCCCGTCTACTCCATAAGGACAACCTTCGCGCACGAAGCAAACCATGAGGATATGGAGATAGAGAAAGAGCCAAGCCCCGTTGAACACACGGAAAAATGAGCCCTCCATCTATCTGAAAGAGAAAATATGAATTGCTTTGACAATGAAGCTCTCTCGTTCAGCCTTTTATATAGGATTTTCGACCGGCAATTGAATCAGATTATAAAGCCATACACGTCATCCTCCTTAAAATAAATTACATCATCCCGTCAATTTGGTCATTTTTTTCTCTACCACTAATTAGTTGCTTTCTTCCGCTCAAATTCTGTTTTGTTGACAAACAACAACTATTGAACACCATAGTCGATCAAGTATTTGAAGAGAGAAACTAAGTTTTTCTCCGACCCGGAAAAGGGGACTCCAATTATACATCTGATCGGCAAGTCACTAATATATATATATATATATATTTGTGGTAACCGAGGATCCGCTGAGGCCCCCTTTCACTTATGCTATTCTCGGTCTCATGGTCCTTCGCAATGAAGGACCTACAACGACTATACCTTGGGAAGACTAGCATAGGACTCCAACACCATAATCCCCCACTTATAACGCTAGCAACGCATGGATTCGAACCCTCGACCTCAACAATAAAGGAGAGACTCTAACACCAATGCAGTTGCCCACGGTTGGGTGACAAGTCACTAATAATTCATATGCAAACTTAGCCAAAATTAAAATATTAGTGATGTTCATAGTTGTAATCCACAAATCAATAATATTGTGACATCCTGAAATTTGATTTTGATTTCGATTGAATAAGTTGGGCTTTTCGTCGACGTATCTATAGTGCTTTTCTCTAAGATGACGACCACTCATGAGATAATTGGTCTATCCGGTGAAGCCATTAAGGGATTTTAAAACAATAGACTTGAGAACTCGATCAGGAATCAACTACTCGACCGTACTAGTCTGCAATAGTCATTACGGCATAATTAAAAATCGATCGGAGATCGAAGATAAGTCGATTTGACTAAGATGTGTGATCAAATTGTGGGTGATTCAACCTGATTGCAAAATTCTCGCCAGTTGGCACTAGATCAATTTTCTTTTGTTTTGGGTACCCTGTGTTCGTATTTGAAATCTCGAGATTTTCACAACTACCGAGAGTCTCCAATGTGTCGAAGAGATACGTGTGGCTCGAAGAAAATCGACCACAGATCAATTGTACTAAAAATTTCTAAAAGTTACCCAGTAGGCTAAATCACGCTAAAATCGCGTTTGATTGAAATTAATTGCAAATTTAAATTTGATAGTCATGTTGTGTCACGAGTCATTTTATGAACGTTGACTCACATTTCGAGGAATTTTCGGCGAATTCAGGATTTTTATGGAAAATCGATTTGGACGATTTGGAAAACGAACAGAAATTTGGATTGGCCAATTTGAAGGGATTTTTGGCATCGGGTGTGAGTGAACTAATGAAAGGAAATTTCGTGGGCTTTTTCTGTAACAGATTGGATCTCAATTAGAGAAGTTTGTTCAGAAATCGGATTCCGAGAAAAAAGAAATAAAATTCGGAATTTAGAGAAATAGCTATTTTGCTACCCAAGACTTGTTATTTTGGGGAAATATAGTGCAAGGAAGCAAGTGAAGACCAAACCTTTTACAAGGAAATTTGTAGGATCAAATTTGGATAAAAATAGGATGTTTTATTTTTACTTTTTTTCCCCTCCTTCGGCCTCTTCAAATGGCGCATGTCTCTCCCTCTCTCTTTGCCCAAGCTGCCCACCCCTTTCGGTTCTCTCTCTCTCTCTATCAATCGCACGTTCCTTCCCCTTCCCCTTTTCAGTCTCTCTCTCTCTCTCTCTCTCTCTGGTCGCACACTTTTTCTTTTCTCCCTCTCAGCCGACCAAGCACTGCAGTTAGTCTTCTTTTGCCATTTTTCCTTTGACTTTTGGGGTTGTTCTTATTTCTCTCTCTCTCCCTCTCTGCTCGATCGAATTTGCCTGCTACCCCAATCCCCTTTAGTTTTCTCTCTGGCCCGCAGCTTCGGCGGTCCCCTGGCCGTTGCTACTTCTTATTTTTTTCATTTACCCGCACGCTTCTGCCCCCACCTAACCCCACCAATTTCCCTTCGGCAACCACCGCTCCATCTCTTTTAGTTCGTGTCTTTTTCTGCCACAAAGTCGGGCTCGTCCGAAGTCGCTCTAGCCCATCTGAAGCCCAAGAGTGGCTTCGTTTCAGCAAGTGCAGCCACCACAACTCGGCCCAATTTATGGCCATTCTAGTCATGGCCCGCACCCCCACCCATGGCCCTGCTTGGTAGTCCCGCTTTGGAGGTTGTCGTTCCTCGCCGCGTCCCCATTAATTTGGTCCGAACGGATCATTAATCAAGTAAGTTTAACTCACTAATCATCGCTTAGTAATCTAATGACATTTAATGATTGATTAGTTTAGACTAAGCTTGGTTTAGTGATTAGTTAGAATGGATTAGTGAATTAGTTAATTATCGATGCATGTTAGGTGATTAGTTTAGTGCAATTAGAGCCTAGACAAGCTCTAATATTTATCTAGAGTGGTCCAAAGATTTTTCGAGCTCGTCTCGGCTTTTAATTAGGTTTTACGGTCCTCGTTTCTATTTTTGGAATTAAATAATAAATTTCTGTAATTAATTAATTAATTATTTTTTGGAAATTAGATCGGGATAGCCGATAACTTGAATTTTATACTGATTGTAGTGGGGTGATCTGTTTATTTAATTGACTTTTATTTTGTGCAAATTGAGTGTGATTGTGTTTGTGGGTAATTATTTCAAAAATATTTAATTTCAGTAATTAATTAGAAAATTACCAGGCGTCGGTTTACAGCACAAGAAATGAATTTGTGAACTGTTGAAATTAGTAGGATTTTAAAAAGGGGAAAATATTATATTTTTGGCCGAGGTCAACTGTGTACCTACACACGATAATTTTTATCGGGTATTTTTAATACGAAGAAAATAGGCCAGGACATTATTAATTGAGGAAATTAAGTGCGAAGGGAGTGGATAATCGTGTGTTGGTTAAGAGAGCGCGTCTCCCACTATGTGTCGGGTGAGCAATGCTTTTGTGTGACAGATAGATCCACTGTGTGTCAGTTAAATCCGCTATGTGACGGGTAAATCCACTATGTGACAGATAAAATCGCTATGTGATGGTTAGGTTTGCTATGTGCTGGGTAGATTTGCTGTGTGACGGATAGATCCACTATGTGATGGTTAGATTCGCTATGTGACGGTTATATTGTACCTATGTGACTGTAATCAATTGAAATGCATGATAGGTCGTGCCGGTGTGACAGTGATCAATTGGAATATATGATCGACTGAGATGTGGTGATTGACGGAGATGTGATTTAAGACGCTCCATTTGATCGAGTGTTATTACTGTACTTATGTGTTATATAAATTGTACCGACGTGCAGGAAAGAACTGAGGCGAGGTAAGTCCTTCGACTCATGTTTGTGCTTAGGCAGCCCTCATGGCGTATTTTCTTCCTACTCAGGTCTTAGGGGGTGAACTTGCTAAGACATCATCTCACTGGTTATTGTATAACCATTTTCAGATCTCTAAAACAAAGAACCCGGAGCTTGAGGTGGAAGGGTCAGGAGCATGGATGGCTCAGAAGTCCTTTTTGAAGATAGACTTACTAGACCCTAGTGTTGACCTCTATTTGTAAACCAGATCGTTTGTAAAAGTTGTGCTAATTGATTTGAAAATTGTGACCCTACTTTTCTAACCCATCTTTGTGTTGTCTGGGGAATAGTAATTCGCTTTTGCATGTGCATGTTACGATGAAATGGGTCGGCGACGTGTCCTGAGATGTTGCTATTTAATCGACCATTGAGGGATGAGCACGTGCTCGGAGGATCGGGGTGTGACAAATATAGTTTGAGAGAGTTTCCCCAATTAGGGTTCTAGGAAAAAATGACCCAAAATAAAATTAAAGGGAAAAAATTATAGACTTCACTCATGTATTACTATGATTTTTATGCCACTAAACGAGAAAATTCAAATGTACAAAATATGCACAAAATAAGTATAATGAGCGGTTAATTAAGCACCAAGATACGAACAAAATAAGTGTAACGAGTTGACAGTGCTATGTTGAATGAACAAATGGGTGAAAAAGAAGAAGATATTATTACTTAATGATTTGGTTATGTTGAACGAAGACCTTCAAGTGCTAATGGGAGGAGCAAGAAATGGAGACTCGCATCACGAGGGATCATGGAAGAATTAATAGAGAAGAAACCGAAAAGAATGATATAGAGCGCTTCAAAAGATTGTATAGTAAGCATTAACTTAGTAGGATAATTCTTGATTTGTTCTTATTTTATTGAATTTCTAGATTATCTCATTAAGATTTTAGCTCATATCGTTCATGTTTAGTAGTTATACTATTAGGGAACTACATATATTGGTGTTAATGCATTTTTTCATGTTGATACCAAAGAATACCTACTTTTAGTGATAGACTTAAAAATTTTTTTTTGGGTCAGAAATGGAAATATTTCATTAAGTAATTAAAGATAAGGGGCCTGGTAAATGGGCATCATTACATAAAAGGTCCAACAAAGTTTGAGGAGAGGACAAGACCCAATTTAGAGATAAGTAATTTTTCTTATGAGCTTTGGCTACCCAGTCTACAACAAGGTTGGCCTCTCTAGAGCAATGGACTATTAAACAGTTGAGAAGGCTCGCATTTTTTCCTTGCACTTACTGACAAGAGGTTGAGTTTCCCAACTCAACTGATCTGAAATGTTTATGGCTTTGACTAGTTGCAAGTTGTCTAACTCAATGATAAACACTCTGTGTCTTTTAGAAAAGAAGTAGTTGAGGGCTTCCCATAAAGCTAGGGTTTCAACCATCAAAGGGGAAGATGCTTTAATCGATTCAGTCGCTCCTCCCACCATCCTCCCCTTGAATCAGGGCGAGATGCAAGCTATGGAGTTCCCTAACGAACCAGGTATGCACGTTCCATCTATGTTGATCTTCAAAGCTCCTTTCGGTGGTGGAATCCATGTTTGAGATGGTTCGGCTTCATAATTTCCATATCTACATATTTCATGAATCCTCGAGCTAGCAGCGCGTCGATGGTCCAAAGCTCGGTGTCGAGGTCGCAGCTCTCTGCTTCCTACTCGCTTCCCCGAACCGGTGTCTCCTTTAGCTTCCAGTGTGCTGTTACCCTTTCTCAACTCACCGCTTGGCCCAAGGTGCAACTCTCCGTTTGACTCACCTTCTCTCCTTCTAGATCTATCAACTTCTCTAGCTCCTTGCGCTCGGGTACCAGATCGCTGCTCCCCATTCGGCCCTCTATTCTCACATCCACCTCCTCTACACCCAGATCCACCAACAACTTGATGGTTCGAGGTTCTGAGCCTAGGTTGCTCCTCTCCGCTTCTTGCTCTGCTACAAGTTCCAGCGTTGACTTCTGCTTCAAGCGCTTTGTTACCCGAGCTTTGCTCACCACTCAGCCTAGTCGCATCTCTCCGCTCGACTCACCATCTCTACTTCCCGGTCTATCATATGTTTTGGCTCTCGGCACTCGATTACCGGAGTTGTGGCTCACGCTCGGTTCTCTGTTCCCTTGTTGCAGCTCTTCATTTGGCTCATTATTACTTGTTCGGGGTACTCTACCTCCTGATTTGGTGGCAACTCTATTTCTAGATTCACTCGGCCTTGGATTCCATCGGTTGTAGCTTTTTAGTGCCGCATGTGCTGAATCAATGATGGCTGACACCTCTGGTTCTTTACCCTGAAAGATGGCTTGGTTTCAGGTTTTCCAAATATTCCACAACGTTGCAACCACCAAGTGCAGGTTTGGAGAGTTAGTTCCCTTCTCCTTGAGTTTACAGAACCATTCTTCTATCCTTGTCAAGCCTTGACTTGATATCTTGATGTTCAGTACAGGGTCGTCCCATATTTGTCTTGTCCATGAACACAACATGAAGAGATGTTCAACCGTTTCCCTCTCATAATTGCATAATGGACATGGGTTCAAGTAATATTTTCCTTCAAAACAGGTTATCCTTTGTTGGGAGAGCGTTTTGGCTTAGATTCCACATAAAAATTCTTATCTTGGGTGGAGTGTGTAAGTTCCAAATATCTTTCCAGAGTGAAGGGGGAGGTTGGAACGAAGTTGTGGTTTGGTTCACCTGACATTGCTCTGTATCTTCCTTGATTTAGTTATACCCACTTGTTACTGTATATTTGCTTGCCTGAGTGCCAGTCCATACAAGTTGATCTATTTCTGTTTGAAGCTTAATTAAAATAGTCAGGATTTCTTTAGCTAAATGTTCATCAAAGTGTGCTACTATGGTCATTTCATCCCATCTACCTTGCTCTTTATCTGTAAGTTTTAATACTAAGGAGGGTTCATTAACATTTACTAAACCCTCAATAATACCTCTTTGTAGCCATTTATCTTCCCTAATTTTTATCTTAGATCTATCTCCTACTCGCCACATGACTTGGGATACTATCGAATCCCTCCCTAAGACCAGGCTTTGCTATCCCCATGAAGGTCGAAGGCCCTTTACTGCATGCCAAAAGTTCGTATGGGGATAATATAGTCCCTTAAACAATATGCTCCAAAGAGAAGATGAGTGTTGACCTAGCCGCCAAGCTTGCTTCCCTAGCATTGCCTTATTGAAAGAAAGAAGATCTCTGAAACCCATGCCACCTTTATCTTTCCTAGTCTTCAAGATATCCCATCTCTTCCAATCTTTCTTTTCATTAGTCTTCCAACAAAATGAAGCAATTTTCTATTCAATAGCCTTGCAAATGGAAACTAGGATTTTAAATACTGACATTGTGTACTTAGTGACGCTTGAACCATCGTTTTCAGCAGGACTTCTTTTCTAGCTTTAGAGAGTAGCTTCTCCTTCCAACTTTCCAATTTTAAGTTGATTCTCCCGAGAACCCATGCAAACATTTGTTTTTTCAACTCACCCCAATCTGAAGGAATATCCAGATATTTGCCAGTTTTGTCAATGATAGGGACCCTCAATTCCCTCGCCATATTATCTTTGAAAGATTGAGGGTAGCCCTTACTGAAAAATATGCCCAATTTATTCAAATTAATCTCCTGTCGAGCAATTAGGCAATATTGATTCAGAATCATGGCCAAATTTTGACATTCTAGAATGGTGCCATTCATGAAAAAAATTAAATCATCTGCAAATAATAAGTGAGAAAGAGTAGGACATCTTTGATTTAGCCTTATCCTTGTAATAGTACCATTATCCACAAATCGTTTCATCAATGAAGACAAGACATTTGCCACAATAATAAAGAGATAAGGAGATAAGGGATCCCCTTGCCTGAGCCCTCTTGAAGGTTGAAAGTACGGAAGAGGTTCTCCATTGAATTTAGCGCTAAATGTGACTGTAGTAACACATTGCATTACCCATCTCACCCATTTCGCATCAAAACTAGTCTTTAGTAGGCATGCTTCCAAAAAATCCCATTCCACTCGATCATAGGCCTTCTTCATGTCTAATTTAAGAATTGCTTGGAATTTCTTTTTTCTGCTTCTCATTCTAATTTGATGCAGTACCTCCTAAACAATAAAGATGTTATCTTGGATTTGCCTCTCGCCTACAAAGGCACTTTGTTCTTGTGCTATAATTTCTGGTAATAGGGGTTTGAGTCTATTAGTCAGCACTTTCGAGATAATCTTGTAGCCAAAATTGCATAAGCTAATTGAACGATACTGATCCAATCTCTTAGGATTTGGAACCTTCGGGATAAGGGAAATATTTGTTTTATTCAGAGCTGGTGAAAGAGAGCCGGTGGTCAATAAGTGCTCCACCTCCTTTAAAATGTCCCATTTAATGTCTTCCCAGTGTTGATAATAGAACAGTCCATTAAGACCATCTAGGCCGGGAGCTTTAGTGGCTCCTAGCTAAAATGTTGCTTTTGTGACTTCTTCTAAAGTAACTTCAGCAAGTAACATTTTGTTCATATCATCTGTTACTACTGCAGGTATTTGGTCCACCACTGATGAGAGTAGAGTTTGGCAAAAATAGAAAGTCATCATTGATCAGAACAATTGATAACTTGAAGGGAATCAACAACATGAAGGTTATTGATGGGAACCCTCACCAAACTTAGGAAGTTGATCAATATTGTCTTTGACAGTGAGCAATCGATACTAAAACATAACTATAAGGCGGTTATGTTTATTACTGCTATTTTAGGATTTTTATAACTTCTTGTAGATAAGTGTTGCAAGATAATAGGAGAAGTGTTACTTGTTGTAATCGCCAATAGAATTAGGAAACTATTTCTTTATTCAAATGTAGTAATTGTTATATGCATCCGTCTATACAAAAGGATAAATACCCCAAGTGTATTTATTGTAAAATCACAATTAATCATCAAGAACGGGCATAAGACATTGCAAGTGCCATAAGTTTTATACAGTGCTCACTAGAGTACCATAACTTTTTTTCCTGAGTGTATAACTTCGACAAAAATGTTCACTTAAGTGTCATAACTTTCAGTTGATCACTTGAGTGATAAAATTTTTAAAAAAGGTCTGCCCAAATGCTGAAAACCAGATGTAGCATGGCAATTGTGGTGAACGTTTTTAAAAAGTTATAACACTCAAGTGATTAATTGAAAAGTGATATAACACTCAAGTGATTAATTGAAAAGTGATATAACACTCAAGTGATTGAAAAAAAAAAGTTATGGTACCCAAGTGAACATTGTACATAAGTTATGGCACTCAAGTGATAAAAAAAAAATATTGTGAAATTTAAGTGAGTATCACACGGATGTTATGATATTTGTGACGTCTTAAACAACATACTCCCAATGTACTTTTATTAGTTCATTAATGTCAATGTCTTTTTAACTTCTATCATTTATAGTCTTTTATCTTTAAATTCATTGTTCTTTTTTTGTTAGGCCAATTGCATTCCTATCTAAAATCACCATTGAATTCGTTTCATCAAAGAACCAAAGTTTAACTTTTGGATGAAAGATTTTTCACTACTTGGGTCAACACCCATTTCGAGCAAAATATTTTTTTAGCACACTTAGTGGGACGAATTTTGTTGATGAGGAGACTATGATGCAAGAACAAAAAATCAATAAGAGTTCAATAATACTACTAGCAACAACAATCTAGTGCCACAAACTTGTGACGAAGTTGATGCACATTCGAAATCTTCAGCTACTGGGAGAATAGCGTGAGGAAATCAACGAGAAGCAGGTGATCTTCCAAGACATCTCACTGAAGAGGAGTTAATGAATGTTGCTTCAAATTTCAGTATGGTGTCAACCATGAGAAGATTGCTTGAAGAATAATAGAATGACATGGTGGACTACAATGTAAGTCACATGTCGAATATGGTCAAACCAGTGATCATTAATGTTGTGAATGGTACTGTCAAAGCTAGGATCATCCAATCGACTACTACTATTCCAAGCAAATTCAGTGGTAACAGGGTACATTTATAATCTCTCTCCATTTATTGATGCTAATAATGTTGGTTAGAGTAGTCAACCCCCTATAAGAATTATGCAAAGGCTCCAATCTTCTAATCGATGGCGGAAAAATGAAAATAACCAACTTAAAACTAGTCTAAATACTATGAATGATAATAATAATTGGGCAATCAAAATGTTCAACATAACATGCCTTTTTTGAATGTGGAAAATGTTAGGGCAGTTAAACCAATACAAAATTTCAATAATGTAAGGCTAGCCATATCGCCAGATAATTGACAAATTCCTCATAGGCCAAATTTGACGATTGATGCCAATGTGGATAATTAGGCCAGACCACAGTCTCTGCCTAGGGGTAAAAGATGGTCAACCTTGTCGACAATGGATTGAATAAGTGGATGATGTTGTATTACAATACTTACAAACTTATAGAAGGGTTGTTAGACCAGTTTATAGCAAGCCACATCCTGATTAGATCGATACCATACCCTATCCTAGAGGATTAAGACTTCTAACTTTGCCTTTTTCACTAGTGAAGATGAACAATTGACCATTGAACACATCTGTCGAATTATAGCCTAGAGTGGAGAGGCATAAATAAATGAATTTCTAAGACCTATATTATTTCCTTTGTCTTTATTATTCATGGCAAAATTCTTTTGGCCAAAATTTTTCTTGTAAGTATGAGTCTTTCGAGTTTCTTGACTTACCTTATAATTAAAATGCTAATGCAATACTTAAGTTTGGAAATTTATGCCTAGCGAAACTATTTTGGAGGAATTCATATATCGAGATTTCTTTTCAGGAGATTCAATCTAGACAAATTTGTTTTCAAACCTACCGAATTCTATTAAGGGGATTGATGAGGGAAACTGTGCTACCGTTGCTGATAGTGACGTGAAGAAAGTTCAAGGTTCCAAGGGCGTCCACATGGTTTGAATTCCTATCTGGGGAGCAATTTTATTACTTTACTCGTTGAAAAGGATGTCCAGGCAGCTCGCAGGAGTCGAGTTCTATCCGAGAAACGACGAAATATTAGAAGTACCCAGAGATTACGCTTTTAATTAACTTTTCAATCTTTAATATATACTATTAGGTCATTAAATATTTAGTCGATTATGTTTCATTTCTATTAGTTATCCAATTAGGAAATTAGGTACGCCAATTTCCCTGTATATATATCGTTGTTAATGTATTTCATTTGTTAGCTTTTGATTATGAATTTATATTGAGTTTATTAAGTTACTGCCAAACTTCGGGATTTCTCCCCATTTCCTGTGTCTTTTTAACTGATTTCCTTCCCTTTCGTGGTATCCTATTTTCCTCCCCTTTCTATAATTTAAAACCTATTTTGACCGTCTTTTGTCATGCGCTTCCATTCTGCATCAGTTTCAATTTATATTAGCGATAGGTTTCACATGTTTGAAGGAGTGGAAATTTACAGTTGTTTGAGACAGCCTATGTAAAGAGGGATTTAATTAACAGGAAGATTAAAGATATTGAACTCTTAAATAAGCTTGGCAAATTCGATCAGCGGGTATATATTTACATATGTAGACATTTGGAACATAGTTGATGTGTCATTGATTTTGGGTGGCGGGGGAGCTTTCTCAATCAATCGAACCTATTCCCAAAACTAAGACCAATGTTAAAACACGCAAGCAGGATTTAAGGAGATAAGTACATTAAGAGCGTTATAACTTTCATATATCACTCGTTTGAATGCCATAATTTTTTTTTTATTCACTTGAGCACCGCAAATTTGAAAATTCAATTACTTAAGTGCCATTGGTGATTTGTCTTGCCGAAAAAATCGATGTGGCATTAATTTGCAATGTACATGGCATGTCAGAAAGTTGAAGTTGGCATTTGAGAAGGCAAACAATGTCACTTGAATGTCTAATTGAAGGATAGCAGAAGTTCCAATAACTTCATGAATAATCATTTCAATGCCATAAATTTTTAGAAGTGAAAACTAGGTTCATTAATTTTCAAAAAAGTGATCACTTAAGTGACAAGAAGAGAGAGTTTGGAAACAGCATCATCTAATTGGGAAAGATTTTTTAAAAATAGCAAGAAACGACAATGTTTGTTATATTCTTGCATGCTGGACAAAAATTTCCATGTTGAACTTCAGTTCATTTTTAAAAATTTCATGTCGGAATGGAAAGTTAAGAAAAAAATTGACATATGACGATTTGCCAGAAATGGCACTTAGGTGATCAATTTTACACAGATATGGCACTTAAGTAAATGAAAAAAAAAAGTTATGGCACTCCAAATATACTTATTCAAGATTTAGATTCCGTTTGTTTCCCGAAAATAAACGAATTGAAAAATATTTCCCTAAAAATGATTATATATATCGCTTGAAACAACTAGTTAAAAAAAGTTTCCATTATCGATAACAATTTATACTTAAATATTTTTTTGGTAAAGTATACTTAAATATTTTTTATGGATGTTAAAAATACTTCTTGTTCGTTCATTTTTTAATCAATAAAAATGATAATCTTTTGGAAGATAGTTTTCAAATTATTTATTTTCTACAAAATAAACATAGCCTAAATCAAGTACTTTGGAGAGAAATTTAGAGATGAAAATACAATAAGAAATAAAATGGGGATGTGAACCAAGTGGGAAGGGTCCGAATTTCATGTCAAGGAAAAAGTCATTTGTGAGATGCGACGTAGAATCTCCGTTGAATTTATTACCAAACGTATCAAAAGGGTTTGAGCCCACAAGATATCAATGTCTTGATAAAAATGTGTGGTGCGAACGGCAGTCTCATGTATGGTCTGCTGCCGCATGTAATTGGTCATATCGGTCAGTACAAGTTTATCAAATCTCTCTCTCTCTCTCTCTCTCTCTCTCTCTCTCTCTCTCTCTCTCTCTCTCTCTCACTGTCACTCTTAAAGCCATTAGGTGCAAGGCACATCAAATGATCTTAGAGACTCTCATTTGGAGCCATTAGGTGCATGACATACCGATGCCTTTAAAACTCCGTCCCAAAGTCCAAGGCACATCAAATGACCTTAGAGTCTCTCATCTGGAGCCGTTAGGTGCATGACACATCGATGCCATTAAAACACCATCCCAACTTCTAAACGTCTCTCTCTTAAAGCCATTAGATGCAAGGCACATCGAATGATCTTAGAGTCTCTCATTTGAAGCCATTAGGTGAATAACACAGCAATGCCTTTAAAACTCCATCCCAAAATCCAAACACCGCTCTCCCCTCCCCCCCCCCTTCTCGCTACCTATTTGGAGCCATTAGGTTCATAACACATGAATGGCTTTTGAATACTTGTAGACTATGTGATGAATCAACTCGATTCGCATGGAGTAATCTCTTAAAAGGGTTACTTCATGCGGTGGCTATTTAGGTATGATCGTCTATTGATGTATCACTCAATATTATCCCTAGATCTCACTCATACCAAAAAAATTTCCTAATAAATAGCTCTTATGCTCTTGTAGGAACTAGCCTATAGAGCTCAAAACTACGTGGGAGTAATTAGGATAAATTCCCTTCTATCTATTGTTTTATACCATACCGATGCCATACTAACGAGACGAACGGTGCGCAATTCAACCGATTGAACTGAATAAATATACGGCTAGAGAAATAAATAATGTATAAATGGCAACTTCACAAATGCAAGTGCATGGTTGAGTTGGTAGAGTTGTCTCTGCTTACCTTGGAGGTCATGGGGTTAAATCTCACTTATGTGCATATTAGAACTTTATTGAGAAAAGGTAACAAATTAGCATTTACTGAATAGATAGACGGTTAGAGAAATAAATAATGTATAAATGGCAACTTCACAAATGCAAGTACATAGTTGAGTTGGTGAAGTTGTCTCTGCTTACCTGGGAGGTCATGGGGTTAAATCTCACTTATGCACATATTATAACTTTATTGAGAAAGGTAACAAATTAGCATGTATGTATATATATATTAATTGTTTGCCATTAATGGAGCAACAACTCTTACCTATTTTCGATATTAAAGTACATGGTGGTTTCCAATAAGCTGAAGGTTCAAAACTATGCCCTCACAATACAATTTATTTTTGATTCAAAATGGACCGATCTAATCGGTTTAAACTGAAATGGTTTGATTGGCATGATTGGTTCGACTGATTTCCCGTCTCTCGACCAGTTTCGATCATCAACCTTGTGAAGGTGTGAACCTAATCAATACCAGGTCGAACCGGCTTGCCAATTTGGTTTTCAAACATCGCTTTTATTCCGACCTAATCCATGTGACTATAAGCCCCAAACGGTCATTTAAGTGGTGGATTTTCTTTATAACTTTGTTAATAAGATCACTCTACCCGACGACCGAACTTATGTATTTTCTACTCCCCCGTTCATAGCATAGACTCCTCATCAGTCGCAATTAATATTGCGTGCCCGTACAACCTGTATTTGGTGTCCGATTTCTTCACTACTATTCTCCTCCTTAAAAGCCTGTGAGGTGCTCCGCACCTTATTTGAGCCCTCTCACATTTGCAGTCGATTCTTATCCTTGTCGAATTAAACAAGGAGCCAAGTCTGTCTCCAAACTATACAACTTGATATGGACGTCGGGACCCTCATGTTCGGACGCCTGAAATCGAGACATATATTTATAATGCATTGTGTGCACCCAGATGCTCAAATCACCAGAAAGATGTTTTAGATAAATAAAAGACAAGGCGGACATCCAGACCAAATAAATTGAACGCCCGATTAGATTTTTGCTCAATTTGGATGTTTGAAATCGAAAAATATTTCCAAGACTCGTTGTGCTTTCTATAAATGCCATGAGTGTTGCTAATATTGGGAAAATGACACAACAAGAGTCATAATTTTCATACAAAGCTTATTTTGGTGTTGTCACTTTTTAATCGATGACTTAAATTAAAAAAAAAAATTCACTTTGGTGCCATAACTTTTCAATAATTCATCTAAGTGTTGGAAATCTCATGTAGCATTGAAATTGATAACATTCAAGTGATAATTAAAAAGTTATGATACCATATTGAATAGTTTTTTAAAGTTGTGAAACTCAAGTGATCGATTAAAAAGGCATGGTGTCAAAATGAGCACGATAAGAAAGTTATGGAATTTGTGATACTCAAATGGTACACGACTTGTGTATTCTTTCTTTTCCCCCAACAAAACCGCTTTGATCGCCTTTGATTGGGTAGTTATAGTTTGCAAAATCGATCACCTGTTCAATTGATGGCCATGGATGTGGGATCCGTAGAAAAAGAGTACGGAGTTTGTGTGCTACCAATATTTTCATTACTTTATTCTGGCCAAAGATAAGCCGAAACGAGCTCCTTTGAAGTGATCCGGTCATGTCAAACAAGGACCTTTGGATGCTCCGGTGAGACAATTTGCTAGGAGGATGGATATTCATGTTAAAAAGAGCAGGGAAATATCTAAGGAGAGAAAGCAATGAGGAATATTGAAAGTCGAGGGGAAAAGTACCAAAAAAATCTCAAACTTATTACATCTGTATCAATCTTATTATAATCATTTCAATTGGATCAAGTTAATTTAAACATTTTACATTTATACCAATTAAGTTCATTAGACTAGTTTTGGCCAGAAATCGCTTATATGGATGTCAATTGTCCTACGTAGCATGACCAGCATTAACGAAAATAAATTTTACAATTTCTAGATATTATTATTTATATTTATATTATTATGGCCAATATGTGTCGTTGGCTGCAAGGGTCCAGCCCTCGCTAGATTTAGTGAGGGTGGCTCGTTAACTCTCGTGACCTAGGCGAGGGCTGCCCTTGTCAGGTTTGGTGAGGGCTTAGTAGCCCTTGCTTATAGCCGGCGATGGCTTAGGTGAGAACTGCAACCCTTGCTGTCTACAACGAAAAAAAAATGAGGGAAAGTGTACAACTGATGTTGATAGTGATTTGAAAAAAGTTCAAAGTTCAATGGGTGTCCACATAGTTTGATTCCCCATGGGAAATGTTTAGCTAATGGTACTGCTAATGGTATTGGCTAATCGTACCATTAGCTTGGAAAATAGACGATAAACTCTTGGCCACACATTTTCCATGAGAGAGAGAGAGATGTTTGGCTTGGAAATTTCCACACACGTGTTGGAGAAAGGAAATTTTTGTGGTTATCCTATGACCGTCACAAGATCACACTGTCATTATACTATTAGCTCGTTAAGAATTCAATTGATTACGTTTCATTCTTAATAGTTATCCAATTAGGAAATTCGGTCTGTCAGTTACACTATATATAATTGTTAATGCATTACATTAGGCTCCGTTTGTTTGGCAGAAAATTAATGATTTGGAATTTTTTTTCCTAAAATTGATAGTCGTGGAAAGTGATTTTTTTTTTCATTCATTATTATGACCAATTTAAATGATCTTTTTCAAGAAAATATTTTTGATAGTATTCATTTTTACGAAACAAATGGAGCCTTAATTAGCTTTTTATGAATTGATATTGATTTTATTGAGTTATTGCCAATCCTTGGGATTTCTCCCCATTTCCTCTTTCTTTTAACTTATTTTCTTCCCTTGCTTGGTATCGCATTTTCTCTCATCTCAACGGTTTTCAATCTTGTTTTGCTACCAGCTTCCATCCTTCATTGATTTTCCTTTTCATGTGTATTTATTCTGTAGAATGAATGATTTAGAAAATATTTTCTTGAAAATAATCGATTATATAACTTGCAAAATAAACGATTTTTTTTTATCATCCACCAAAATATTAAGATATATATTGTTGTGGATAATAGAAATATTTTTTATTAATTAATTATTCAAACAATACAAGTGAAACAAATGGAACCCTCATACTATCCTAATTTCCTCCACTTCTTTTTTTTTTTTTTTTTTGCAAATGATTATATACCTATCTTGCCCGTCTTTTTTATGCGCTTTCATCCTGCACTGGTTTCAATTTATATTAGCGCATGGTTTCACATGTGCGCGGAAATTCCTATTTGTTTGAGGCGGCCTATGTAAAGAGGGATTTAATTAACAGAAAGATTAAACATACTGAACTCTTAAAAATGCTTGACAAATTCAATTATTGGGTATATACTATATAATTACATATGTAGACATTTGGAACGAAGTTAAAGTGTCATTGATTTTAGGTGCAAGTGGGCCTTTTTCAAGAAATCGATGACACTTAGGGCTTTCTCACTGAACCCCATAGTTTTGCTTCCAGAGAACGGAGATTAGAACTGAGAGCAAGAGGTAGAGGCGATTAGTAACGAGAGACAGAGTGGCGACAATCTAAAAGAGTAACTTAGGACTCTGCCTAGGATAAAATTGACCAATTCGAGGCCCTAAATCGGGAATTGAACTGATCAAGGCCGGCTCCTGATTTTTAGAACTGAAAACCGCACCAGTCCTCATGTGAGTTAGCCGAGTAAAACAGGTTTGTGCCGGTTTACAAATTTAACCGATCCTAGTGCTCAACCCTAATCTTAACCCCCAGCAACATGCTTCTTAAATTTTAGCTAATTCATATACATCCCGGCCCACTAATACAAGTTAAAAAGTGAGTTTCTGACCCATTTTGACACTTCTACCTATGTGGAACAACTGCTGTTCAATTCAGATGATGTGCTCCTTCATTGTGTCCCAGAATGCATTAAAAGATATCACCTCGAAGCAGACGGGCCCATGGGATTTTAGAGGAGCCTCCTGTGGGATATCGGTAAGCATGCAATTATCCTGTACTACAATTGCCCGTGGGAAGAGATTGGCAATTGCGGATTCAGGTGTTATAGCTTCCCGTACGAAGACATCTCTCTACTTTCGCAAGAAATAGCCTTTGGTTTGTTCCGAGCTTGTCAACCAATTCCTAGCTTCGTCCCTAACTTTTAGAATATATTTCTTCCTTCTTCAAATCATGGTCGAAAGATGAAAGAATTTCATATTTTGCTTGCCTTTGTGAAGCCAAACTTGCCTTGATTTTTTTTTTTTTCCAGGTTGGTTGATGATCAAATGTGGCTGAATTCAAGGGACGGATTCAACATGCTCCATATACAATACGATTCAAGATATAAAAAGCTCTAAAATTGAATTTTGATGGGACTAGAACCACAAGAATGCAAGGCAGTGGAACTATTAATATTTGCATGCCTACAATATGTCCAATGTCTAGAGTGATTATGATTTATGCATGAGTATTTTAGGTGTACTTCACCTATGACTTGCACTTCAAAGAGTGCTAGTGAGATAATTTTAACACGTGATTGAGTAATGATACACAGAGAATTCACTCCTGGTTAAATGACTCTTCAGCTTGAGCTTGAGGCCAAATATCTAGGTAGGAGGGAAGGGCAAACATTCATCTTGTCACTTGCCGGGTCTTGACGAGAAACATCGCAAGAGAACAGATGCGGGCCAAAATCTCAAGCCTATTCTATTGGGCCTCAGCCCCACTTGAAGAGACGGGCCACGTAAGGCTAATGCTCAGGCAAGCTCAAGGAGAGAGAATCCCGTGTAGGTCTATCACAACTCGAAGGGTGGAGTTCAGACGTGAGAGGGAGCTCAGCCCATCCAGGGCGGGACGGGTTCATGCCACGAAGAAGACTAACAGCAATTGGGCCTTCCAAGCCCATGTTCAAGTAAGCCCAATTCACTTTTTATCTTGCAAATGATATGCTTATCATAGAAGGAAAACAACACAAATAATCCTTAAACTTTGATCCAATGTACCACGTCCTCCTTGAACTTTGGCCCAATGTGCAATGTAATCTCTCATTTTAATTTGTTTAATATGGTTTTTAAACTATTGATAAATGTTCAATATAGTCCCTAAAATATATGAAAATATTTAAAAGTGTAAAGACAACATTGAGTATTAGACTTAAGTTCAGGGACCATGTTGAATAAATTAAAATTCAAAAATGATATTACACATTAGATCAAAATTCAATAATCATTTGTATCATTTTATTTGTTATGTATCATGTTAGGTCTAAGAGAGAGGGGAACACCAAAATTCCTAGGTCACAAGTTGAAGGATAAGTTTGAAACGGTATAAATAAGTAAATATGGTTACCCTAGAAGGTAGAGGCATATTTTGCCTCTTTTGGCTTTCTTCTCTAGGAAGATTCTCTGTCATTTATTCTCAAAGCTTTCTTCCCACTTCTTTATTGCTCCTAATTACTAACATAAGTGACGGATAGTCCTACTAAGGTCAAATCAAGGAGACTTATTTGCTTGTGGCTCCTAATCAGCCTAGTTGGAGAGAAGTACAAGCAAGCCCACAGAGCTTGATGAGAACTGCGCATGATCCAGAATGAATCTGTGGCATGCTGGAGGACTTGCACATGAGAACAATGGGGTGATTTCTTTTCTTTCACTAGGTTTATAATTTTTATCATTTCACACAGACATACCTATTTGTGACATTGACAATAATATGTTGGTATTGTACATGTTTGCATAGATAATATCATGTAAGCCATGTCGAAAGTTGTCATAGGCCATGTGGTGTTCTCGAGAGAGGAAACAACAAAATACATATTTCAAAGGCGACAACAATTTCAAACCAGCAGTAAGATGGAAACAATACTTCAAGATTAATTTTATTTGGTACTTGAAAAGTGTTTGAACCATCTAGTTAGACTTGTCTCCATGGATATTACTAGTCTTCGTTTTGAAACCAATGATAGTGATTGCTCTTGAAGTATCAAAAAATTACTCCATGAGTATGTACTCGATAAGTGCTCCACCAAGATGTTCCATGGAAGTACAAAACCTGTAGTTTTGCTTCTACATGTACTAAATTTTGCATCTCTATCTCTATGTGGTAAATAATTCAGTAGAGTTAATACATGTATTAACATGAATCAAAATAGCCAAAAATCATGGGATTCAAACAGACCCGCTATCTCTTTATTATCTTAAAATCATGGCAAATGTCCTGTCATCACTTCTTAATAAGGCGGTGGAGGAAGGAAGTTTCAAAGTGATTAAGCTGAATAGATTTTGCCCAACTTTGTCTCATCTACTATTCGCCGATGATGCGATCTTTTTTATGAATGGAACGGTTATGGAGTGTCAAAATCTATATGCTATCCTCAATCAATATTGCTTCCTAACAGGCCAAGCCATTAATTTAAACAAGTCTCGCATATACTTCAGCGGTGATTGTCCTCTAATGCTGAAAAAGGAATATGGCACAGGAGTTAAGAGTATCAATCATTGAAAAGACAGGGAAGTATTTAGGAATCCCTTTTGATTGGGGGCAGTCCAAGAAACAAATGTTTGCTTGGATTTTGGCACAAGTTAATATGAAGCTTGAGGGCTGAAATAAGAAACTTATGTCAAAGGTGAGTAAGGAAATATTGATAACAATTGTTCAAGCCTTACCACAATATGCTATCTCCATTTTCAAGATTCCTATCTCGATTGATAGAGCTATAGAGTAGAAAATTGCATCCTTTTGGTGGAAACAAAAGGAAGGTAAAGCTGGAATTCTTTAGAAGGAGTGGGGTCTCTTAAAAACCAGAAAAGACAGTGGCGAACTCGACTTTAGAGACCTTATCTCCTTTAGCAAAGCCATGTTAGGAAAACAAGCCTGGAGACTAGCACAATCTCCAACATCCCTTCGGAGTCGAATTATGAAAAGGCATCTATTTTCCCACAGGGGATTTCTGGAATGCAGGGAAAGGTTCCGGATTATCGTGGGGTTGGCAAAGCTTACTGTTGGGATGATAAGTGATATACCCAAATATGGTGTGGGTGGTGGGAAATGGAAAATTGATTATAGTTCGCGAAGATAAGTGGGTTGCATCTGGGCTGATTGGTGGACCTGCCAATCGAGAAGACCCTCAAATTGTGGCTGAGCTTATTGAACCAGAGTCAAACCGATGGAATGAACAGAAATTGAATGAACTTTTTGATGAAGAAGGAGTAAAGGAAATACTTACTATCCCACTCAGTTCAACCATGAGGGATGACAAGCTTATTTGGAAGGGTGCTAAAACAGGAACCTACGATATGAAAAATGGCTACCACAGCATAAATACCATAGAAGAACAATACAAACCAAGCCTCATCATCATTCCAGCCACCAAAATCACTTTGGACACAAATCTGGTCACTACAATCTCCTCCTAAAATACGAAACTTCATGTGGAGTGTATGCCAAACGCCTACCGTGCAAGTGGACGAGCAAAATCTGGCCTGATCAAAGACTGAAAATCAGCATATGCTCGCGAAAGATCACTCGAACGGACAAATAGGTGTCGGAAATTTTTAGGACGAGCAAGATGAAACCGTCTCGGGAGCTCGTCACCGATGCCCTGTGGCAGATCTGGAATCCAGGAACTCCTTCATCTTCCAAGCTCGTAAGCGGGATCCCATCTCGATTATTGATACCACACATGCAATCAACGCGAATGATCATATGTGGAACCCTAAATTGAGGAGGAAACAATAGGGAAACGAAAGCTTATCTTCTCGGCAAGACCAATGGGTTCCACCGGCAAGCACATCCATCAAGCTCAACGCCGGCGGCTCTTGGGTAGAAGGAAGTGTAGAAGAATTAGTCGCCGGAGTTTGTAGAGATCAAAATGGGTTTTTGCTTGTTTGTTTTGCTAAAACAGTTCATGCCGCTTCTGCAAGTCATGTAGAAGCTTTTGCTGTTGAAGGACTTTTGTACTTGATGGGCATACCTGACTTGTGGAGGCTTCAAGGAAAAAATGTGGAGATGGAATTCGACAGTTTATTAGTTGTGCAGTTCATTTCAGGAGAAGGCCAAAAGCCCATGGGCCCTACAAAACGTGATTAAAGACTATCGGTTGCACTTAGCCCAGATGAAAGATGCGCAAGTGAATTAAAATCCGCGTGAAGCCAACCAAATAGTCGATTGGGTTGCTAAAGACCATCTCAGGAAATCCCTCCCTCCTAATTTATTATGTTATCCCCCCTCGCCCCTTTAGGATGTGTTATGTTCTGAAACTCATCTATCGTGTGTTATGATGTTTGTGTCAATCAATAAAATAATCTTTTTGACCAAAAAAAAAAAGGGAATCATCATTTTCAATGAATCAGATGAGTTTAGTGATATGATATACTCATGCAATAATTTTTCCTTTTTCAATCAAACCCATTCAATCAATACCCTTCCCAAAAATCTCTGCTTAATCTTATACTCGTTAACCTAAACCTCACCTCACAAAAAAAAAAAAAAAAAAACCTCAACCTCTCACTCTCTCTCTCTCTCTCTCTCTCTCTCTCATTTAATGTTGTCCCATCTGTCTCCACCTCCTTGTGAACTTGTTGGCTATGCCCTAACACTTATCTATCTCTTTGTGATAAACTATAAAATTATGTTTGGTCGTCTAGATTTCTAAACAGGATAAGACTGGATGGTATATAATATAATATTCAAAGAATTTTGTTATATCATACTTATTGTTTGGTGGTTGCCGTAATAAAGTTGTATATATTCATATCGTATTATATATATATATATTGTTTGGTTAAAATGCCAAATCAATATAAATTAATCACAAATTTTACAGACGGAGATGGTAAAAATCTCTCATAACACTCTTGTTAACTTTGTTTTTATATTTATATTTATTTTCCTCTCTTTTTTAATTAATTATTTATTTCTTTCTTCCCCTTCCACATTCTCTAATAAAATTTAATTAATAGAAAATTGTATTAATATACCTAAAGTACTAAAATACCTAAAATACATAATAAATATAAATAAATATTTATATATTAAATTATATATTATAAGATAGGGAAAATGTCACAAATGGTCCCTATACTATTACCTAATGTGCAATTTGGTCCCTAAAATTTCAATCGGCTCAATTTGGTCCTTGAACTATTGATAAATATCCGATTTGCTCCCTGAACTTTCAATCGGCTTAATTTGATCCCTGAACTATTTGATAAATGTCTGATTTGGTCTTTAAACTTTCGATCGGCTCAATTTAATCCTTGAATTATTGATAAACATTCGATTTAGTCCTTAGTTACTGTTTTTCCTTTTTTAATTTTTAATTTTTTAATTTTTTTTTTGCTTATTCTCTCTTCCCTTCGCCGGCTCCGGCGAGGGTCACCCTTGCAGGCATCGAGCGAGGGCTCCCTTGCAAATTTGGCGAGGAGCCCCTCCCGGCGTCCGGGTAAGGGAGCCCCTCGCGATTTTCGAGGGGAGCCCTCGCCGCGTCGGGCAAGGGGCTCTGCGAGGAGCCACTCGCCCGATGCCGGCTGCGAGGGAGCCCTCGTCGGTGTCGAGCGAGGAGCACCCCTTGCTAGATCGCAAGGGCGGCCCTCGCCGGCGTTGGAGTGAGAGGCTCCCTTGCGGATCCGGCGAGTGAGCCCCTCCCGGAGTCGGGCGAGGGAGCCCCCGCCGGCATCGGCGAGAGGCTCCCTCATAGATCCGGCGAGGGAGCGCCGACACCGGGTGCTCCTCACCCGACGCCGACAAGGGCTCCTCGCGCTCGGCGTTGGGCGAGGGGCTCCCTTGCAACCCGGCGTCGGGCGAGGGCTCGCTCGCCCGGATCTGCGAGGGAGCCCCTTGCCCGACAGCGGCAGGGCTCCCTCGCCCGACGCCGGGGCTCCCTCGCCCGGATTTGCGAGGGAGCCCCTCACTCGACGTCGGCGAGGTGACCCGGCTTCCCTCCATCGGAGTCGGCGGAGGGAAGAGAGAATAAGCAAAAAAAAAAAAAAAATTAAAAAAATTAAAAAATAAAAATTATTTAAAAATAAAAAATAAAAAAGGAAAAACAATAACTAAGGACTAAATCGAATATTTATCAATAATTTAGTGACCAAATTGAGCCGATCAAAAGTTCAGGGAGCAAATCAGATATTTATCAAATAGTTCAGGGACCAAATTGAGCCGATTGAAAGTTCGGGACCAAATCGATATTTATCAATAGTTCAAGGACCAAATTGAGCCAATCGAAAGTTCGAGACCAAATTGCACATTAGGTAATAGTATATGGACCATTTGTGACATTTTCCCTATAAGATAGAATTAAATTCGAATATAGATAAATTAAATTAAAAAATAAATTTTTTTATTTTGAGTTTCTTATATTAGAATTCAAATATTATTTATATTGAAATATAATTTTAAAATTTTTAATTTAAGAAGTTTTTTATTTGAAAAGAAGCTTTCATATTATATATATTAAAAATCTTATCTTCATTTATCCCACCTCTTCTATGAGATAATATTATTCAACTTATATCCCATTTATATCTGACTTTATCTTGTCTTGAGCAGACAGCAAATGTAGGATATGATAAATTTTATCATATTATGAATTTTATCCTGACCGCAAAATGCAGCCCAAGTAGATATACCAAAATATCTATGAACCATCATATCTAGTAACATTCACGTGATACCCTCATAAAATCCTCAAATTAAGTTCACCGATATATTAAACTCACGTAATTATTTGAAATTACTAATTTCTCCTCTTTTTCTCAATTATTTTAATAATTTACCAACATTGCTCTTGTGATATACCAACGCGCTAAATTGACTAAATTGTAGGTAATTTTAGTCAGTTACTGATTTTCTATTTTGAGTAGTATCAACATAATTAACTATTTCAATAATCAACCAACATTTTTTTGTGGCTTACCAATGTGGTAAAGTTACTTATTTAAATACGAAATCTCAACCTTAATTTGATTGATTTACAGACATTCATCATTTTAAGATACCAAATTTTGGTCATTTACTAGCTTTTTATCTCTGTTAGTTTTGTAAAAGTACCAACATTTATTTGTACTTTCAAAATCACCAACTATTTTGGTAATCAAGCAACATTTCTTTTTTGTCTTACCTATGCGTTAAGGTTACTGATATTTATAGAAAATTACCAACCACAGTTTGAGTGGTTTACCAATATTTGTCACCTAAGTTAACAACTAGCTTTATTTATTTATCAATTTTTTTTTTGTCTTTCTTGGTTTTAAAAGGTAACGACATCAAATTATACTTGCTAAAATTTCCAATGATTTCACTTATCTGTTGTCGCGACCAATTTTTTCGGGGTGTGGATCACCTAGGGTTTGGCTAATGGATTGTTAAGCCTAAACTTAACTCGGGCTCTCCCAAGTCCATACCAATTCGCGACTTAGGTTTGAATTGTTAACATGCAATTGAATTTTAACTAGGAGTCGCCACTAATCTATTTTTGGTGGGTCGATTAGAAACCCAAGTAAAGTAACGGGAGATTTACTTTACTCCTACGAATCGGAGACTAAATGTACGGGGACTTGGTTACGTTAGATTTCTTTAACGCTCTTTCGGTACCTTTCTTTTTTATTTTGAAAAATGTTTGGCAAGCAATTTAGATTGATTTTAAATCTATTTCCTTAACATGTGAGGTGTTCATGCAGGTGTGCAAACCACCAATTTAACACCCAAGAAAGCAATTAAATGATACAGAACTTACCTTAAAGCAACGAAAGTATCTGCAGTGTTAAATTAAAATCCACATCAACAATCCTAGATATGATTTCTAATTAACACGCAATTTCCTTTTTTTCACTTATTTAATGAAAATCATGCAATATGCAATGCATGCCACTAATTCAACATAAAATGATATGACATGGCAACATGACTTAGCTATATGACCTAAGCAATATGACATAACTAAGCATGTAGTCTATCCTAAGCATGAGATGGATTTACTCTAAATAATTTTTTTTGTATTTTCTATGAGATTCGAAATTGAAGAAATGCAACATTTAAATATGCAATCTAAATTAAGCTAATGAATGACAATTTCTAATAAAATGGACCTAACAAAAATCACTAAATGACGTGCATTGTATGAACCTAGTTTTATATGACGTGCACGTGGTTTTTATTCTAAATAAGCATGCAATTTATTCTAATATGCAAAGACGTATAAAGAATGTCCTAATTCTTCATGACATATGCATGATGACCTTTTCTGTGTTTTTGTTTTATTAATTTCGAAATTAAGAATTGTCAAATTATTAAACATGCAACCTAAGTAAAAAAAAACACTAGCAACCTAAATTGATTGATTTGATTTTTGATTTTTAAAATTAGAAATAAAATATCTATTCTAAATATGCAAGATAACAAGAAATATTCTAAAAACAACCTAATCATAATTCAAATATTTTTTGGATTTTTCCTTTCACAAAATTAAAATTGACTCAACTAACATGACGGCAAATCGATAAGATATGATCGATATCCACAAATTGGCGAACCATATCTCGCGCATGAGATCGGGTTGACCAATTTAAAATTAAATTGCGAATCAAATCTCAGGCAGGAGGTTGGCTTGACGATTTTGTAAAGGATTGTGAGTCGGATTTTGAGCGTGAAAATCGGACTGTCAATCCCTAGCTTGAGGGACTATTTCATGTTGGAATATCAATAATATATTAAGGAACAATTCCACTAAAACAGAATATTAAAAAAATAAAAAATAATAAAATAATAAAAGAAAAACTACCTAATCTGTTTTTTCTTTTTTCTTTTTTTCTTCATTTCCATGCATAGCCGTGAATCTCCAAGGGGAGTCGGCTGATCAGTCTGGCAAAGGGGATCCGGCAAGGGTGGTTGCAGGTGACATGGAGCGTGGTTACTGGGCGTCACGAATGGGGCACCTAGTCGTCGAGCCACCGATCCGCCGCTCGTAGAGATTCGAGCTGCGGGGGGAGCGGAGCGAGATGGCGAGATCGGAGGTACGGCGGGGCTCCTGGTGTGGGAGTCGCGGATCGAGCGGGACCCGCGTTGGGCGGATCGGCGTCGGCGAAACTCCGGCAGCGGGCACAAGGATTTGGCGGTAGCGTCAAATCGCGTGAGCGTGTCAAGAGGTCAATGGGTCCTCGGCTCCGGGCGATGGGCGATGCTTAGTGGGGCGGAGCGGTGGATCGCGACGAGCTTCAGCGGCCTGGAGGTTGCGGTCGAAGTAGGTTGCGGGGCTATGTGTTGCCGTGGGACCGGCTGATGTAGCGACGGTGTTCACGGACGGAAGTGCGATGGGGCGGGACAGCAAATCTCGGCAGTGGGTCGTGCTAGGGAGACGGACCGACAAGGGAGCAGCTACATGTGTCGACGGCGGGGCCGAATGTCGTATTGAAACTGGCGGAATAGCAGTGGAGGAGCACCGGGCGGTCGTGGATGGAGCAGCAATAGGCGTCGGGGATAAAGCACGGCGTGGGTAGCGAGCTTGGAGAGATGATGAATAGTAGGGGTCAAATCCCTCCCCTTTTGTCTCTGTATTCTCTCTCTGCCTTTTCTTTTTACTTTTCCCTTCTTTTTTTCCTTTCGACGAAAAGAACCCCCCTAAACCCCTTGCACGCACGGCCTTTTATAGGGAAAGGAATTGGATTTTCAAATTCTTCCTTGAATCAGCCTTCGCAAATCTTTTCACAAAATTCATCCCATATTGATACGGATTCGAGATCAAGATGAAATTTTTTCTAAATCCAAATGTTTTAAAGACAAATTGCAATATTTTTTACCCATCTGCCCTATCTAAAAAAAAATTCATATCTTGGTCGAAATTTCAAATTAAAAATATGGGCTTGGGCCGACTTGCTCGTTTCATGGACTTAGTCCAACTAATTTGAAACCATCCGCCACTGGTCCCATAAAATGCAAAAAATGCAGATAACAAAATAAATGCAACTTAAATCTATATGCTATGCAATTAATAAAATTAACCCCAAATTTCACATGCAATAAATAAATAAACTAAATCGCCAAAATTTAGGTGTCAATATTTGTTAATATCTATTTTTGAACCTTACTATGAAGTTACAAATTTTATAGCCAAGGAGGAGAAAAATGGCCAGCCACAACTTGTCCTGTCTAACCAATTTGATTTCAATGTTCCAATCTTACCTCATTTTAGTCTAACCCAAAAGTTCTCATTTGCAAGTTCAATCTTTTTCCCCATTTAAAAGTTTGCAAGGTTAATAATGTGAAAATGTGACGCAAAGTGAGTGTTTTGAGGGTGTCCATTAATTTGCATGAATTATAAAATTAAATGATGAGAGACCATACAAAAATAAGAGACGTGAATTCGAGGTGATATGATAACAATATTTTAGTTAGAGGTCCAACCATGTCATTATCGACAAGTCCAATTCCTAATCTTTATGGTATGTATGGACATCTTATATGAGGCAGAAACTAGTTATCTATAAATTATCATGCCTCTAATTTCTAAATGTATCATACAAATGTTTAGGTGTCAATAAAGTCAAGCCTCCACATCTGTAGCCTCCATAGATGATGAATAGGAACTGTTTATAGAAGAAGATGAACAATACCGTTGAAAAGAAAAGAAAACAGATAGAAAAATTAGAAAACTATGCAAAATGACGTGATTTCATCAAGAGTTGTTCACGTCAGGTTGCCGACTGTGCAATGTAGGGCACTGGCGATGATTGGATGCCACGTCAGCATCTTCCAACGATAATTGGCTAAAATGACAACATTGAAATTTGTGCAAATGTTTAAGATTATATTAACAAAATTAGAAATTTTAAGATTGAATTAGCGTTGTGAACTTCCTTGAGGGGAACTATCGAGGGAAAGCTAATGAATTACTAAATGAATGCAAATGGTTACTCATTCAAGAAATGGTACTATCACCCAACGCACACCCTCCCAGCCCCATACCAATCGCAACTTGGGGTCTTAATTTTAACACATGATATATCTTTGCTTTTGGAGCCGCAATTAATTGATTAGGGGTCAATTAAACCCATACAAATTTATGAATACGAGAACTTGATAATGCTATAGTAATTTTTGCTTTTGTACATTTTCTCTTTATTCTGAAAATGTTTTGCATACAATCTTTACCTGTTTTATTCTATTAATATGTGATGAGTGATCATGCTAGTACACAAATAATAAAGTAACACTTAGTAATCACAATAGTAGATAAATTACCGAAACATGGAAGAATAAGCACTCAATAGTATAGTTTACTTATCGATCATTGAAAACAAGAATTCTGCATTTGGTCTAAACCTAAGCATTTATTTCATCAATATCCAATGTTGACTTTTGAATTAACTTTTTGATCAACACATGAAGTCAACCCTTAGTCAATATATTTTTTTTTCGAAAATTTGAAAAATCATCAGTTGATCCTTAGCCAGCTTAATTACATTGCAAATTCTTAATTTCACAAAAAAATAATGAGGATTGACTTTTTGGTCAAACTAAGGATTTTGACCCTCGATTTGCAAATTTCAAAATTCATTGATTTGTAGTCATTTTTTTAGAGTAATTTCCTTCTCAACATATGACGCAAGAGTTGTAATGCATTGAAATTTCAAGGTAATTTGAGAGAATGAGCTTGAGGGAGGTCAACCAAATTAGAGCGCCAATTTAGGGCCTTTATTGGTCCTTCAAAAGTAACGCTAATTAGCCTAACTGAATTCGGTTGAACCAAATTAACTCAATTTCAATGTCAATTTTGGCAAAATCAAGGTAATTTGGCTTAATTTGACTAAAATGATGAATTGGGACCAGGGTGGGGTCAACTTGATTGTTTAGGTCAAAGCCCTATTCGACAAATGTGGCTAAATTAAGTGAGCTAGCCAAACTCATGTGACTAATTAGAGAGTATTAGGACAATCAGTAATCCTTGGACCGACCCGGTCAACCTAGGTCAACTAACCGGGCCCATTGGGCTGATTATCAATTGGGCTCATTCAACCCACTTAGCAAATACGTTAAACCTAATTAGCAAATTACAATGAAATTTAACAATTGGAGGATCTTGGCCCAACACAATTAACCTAAGTCGACCTGGTAGGACCTAATTAGGTTCAGCCCAATCAAGCCCATGGCTAGTCCCCTCTCCCTCATATCTCAAAAATTGCTAAAATGCCACTAGCCTTAATTATCAAAATACCCTTTCCAAGTAATCAATCCATAAGAGAGCTAATCTAAGCCATTCATTAGCTCTTCAATTCTAGCCATCTAAAGTGACAACTCATCTAGCCATTTCACCAATTTTCAGCCAATGACATCTTATCTTATTCCTTAAGGAAGAAATTTGAGTGATTGATCATATGAACGGCAAGGATTTGATCCAAAATTTGAATTCCCTTCCAAAATTTGCGAGCCAAAACAGCCTCTATCACTCTTCACATACAATTCACCTCTCTCTCTCTCTCTCTCTCTCTCTCTTTCTCTCTTAGAGGAGGACGATCTCCATGTCATTTCTAAAGCTTCGCCAATCACTACCTCTTGCCGATTGAGCTCCGATGCCAGTGGCCATTTATCCTTGTGTAATCATCATCCTTGACACATCTCCATTCTAGTAAGTATAGATGACATCCCAAATTATTGCAGAGTTGACTAATGCGGCCAATTTTGGTCACTAGCTTGCTGGCTTGATTCATCAAGTTTGGGTTCCTTCTATCGAGAGTGACCATTCCTCATGATCATCAGAGGATATAAGCATTGAATCATAGTCTCAAATCAAAGTTTAACTTCGATCTATGATAAATGTAGGCTAGGATATGATGGAATTTTTTTGAAATCAAATCGAAAATTGGACTAAAGTTTAGGATTTTTCAAAGAACTCATGAAATAATTGCATGTTTAGGAGAGTCAAGGACTTAGCTTTCCTTTGGCCGAATCTCTCTCTAGTCACATGTTGATGTTAATTTTGAGGTTATGTTGCTAATTGAGTCTAATTTTGCATGATTAGAATAATTGATTCCTAGAATTAGAGCAAGTGCAAATAGATTAGTTGATTTGCATGTTTATTTTCCATAGATCATTAGCACAGCCAAACTCCCAAATTTCAATACTCGTTTTGATGTTCATTTGTCCTTAGTTTGATGAACATTAGATAGATGATCATTAGGAGTTGATTGAAATATGATCATGTTTCCCAAGGATTTTCAAAAATAGATGATTGAAGTAGGTTTGATGGATGTTCATATGAGCATGCTTGAAGATGTTCATGAGTTTTGGAAATTGGCTTGAATGCATTTGAATATGCTTGAATGTGCTTGATTGTGCTTGAATAGGAGCTTGAAGATGTCATTACTTTTTTGGAAATTCAAGTTCATCTGATTTCTGCATGTCCAAAATTTTTGGAAAAAAAATTAAAACAAATATAGGAAAATTGTGCGAAATGAAAGTTTTAGCCAAGATTATAAGCTTTCGATCAATATAAAACTTGTAAAAATCGGAGTTCTTTTGGTTAGAATAAAAGTTTACTCAATCAAGCGAAGAGAAACTAAAATTTTGTGTCCATGTAGGTTGAAGGCTGAACTTGTTTTGCAGATTTCAGATAGTTATAGTCCATTTTTGCGAAAATTAAAAGAAAAAATGAAAGTTGTTCAAAAGGTCTCAAATTGTAAATCTGGAAATTTGAATAAATTGAAATTAATTTGGGTGGGCAATTTAATAAAATTCGGACAAGGTCAATCTAGCCTTCAAAATTATTCCCTTTTTGAGTCCTTGATGAGATGTGCAATTATGTCTAAGGAGGGATTTTTTTTTGCAAAAATTCAAAACACAACAATTTTAGAGAACATGCAGGGCTACTTTTCTGTCAAATGTGGGGCATTTTTTTAGCTCGTTTACTATTTTTCCCGCATTCTTTTAAAAACCGGGTATGAAGTGGGTCGGATCCTGAGTGGACGGGTGCAATTGGAAATTTGGGGTAATTCAGCTCACAATTGCGGAAAATGATCTCAATGAACCCTAAGCTTCACTTTTTAAGCTTTAAATTTCCACTGGTTTCATTCAATTTCGACATCATTAGGTTGGTTGAATGAATTAAAACATAATCAGCAAGGATTAAGACAAATACTAAGAAGTGCCCCTCTTGGGTCACAAATCGTTTGCTTGATTCTCAAGGCTAATTAGCCTGATTGCATGTTCAATTGAGCTGGTGTGTGATTGAATAGATGTAGGTTACTCTCATTTTCAATTAGTAATGCATGGTTTGGTAGGACTAGAAATTAATTAGACGCTTTGTGACTTAGCCCACTGTGTGATGAACATCACGTGAGGGTTAATGGTCATACAACAATAATTAATCAACCCTTAGTTCTATGAGGTGAATGAGAGATCGCATTGTTTGATCAACACAACCTAAATTTGATTCTCTTAATTGATGGATTGTTCAAGTGAAATTCTTTATTGTCTTAATTCAGTGTTTGCATGAATGATTGGGTGGAATCAATGTTGGTGGCCGATGGCGTGGAGGTGGCGGCCAAGGCCAAGAGCCGAAGGAGGTGATCCAAGGCAATTTTAGGTGTAGGGCTAGTTTAGCTTAGTTTTACTTAGGCTAGCCAATGAAATTAAAAGTTAATTGTCGAGTAAGCTTAGATTTTAATATAGTTTGTAAAATCAAACTAGACTAATTAGACTTAGAAATTCTTCTAATATATGGTTAGTTTAATCTAGATTAGCATTATTACCTTCAATAAAATTAAGTAGAAATTAGGCTTATCACCCAAATCTAACTTTAATTTAGCCTTAGACTTAATTTATAATAGCAAGCTAATGGGGATCATATCTCGAGACTAATAATAAGGCCATATCTATTCTTTGCCTGATTTTTTTTTTTTATGTGGTCAAAAGAAATTTGTATTCATTACTCAAAAGAATACAAAAGTAAATAGTCTTCCTACCAAAGCAAATTGAAATAGAGCATGAATACTAAAAAACAAAGCCAATCCCAGAAAACAAAGATGATTAATGGAGCACTAGCAAAATTAAGCACAAACTCGTTTCACAAAAATGGATCTATCAAACAAAATTGGTGGGCAATCACTAGATCTTATGTCTTTGTTAGTGATGAGCACATGATGGAAATTCCTTCTTCAATAAGTACAACATTGTCAGTTGGCGATGCATGCTTAGGTTTAGCTTTCTCTACACCATCATCGTATGGAAACAACCAAAATATTTTAAACAAATACATATCTAACGTGTGGTGGAGCAAATATTCGTAATTCAACAAGACGCTGAAACTCCTATGATCATCATTAAGGTTGAAGGTAAAGAATCTGTGCACAAATAGAGTAGAGGGTCATCGGATCCCCAAAAACATATTTATTAAACTCCCAAATCTAGATTGGGAGGGGATAACACCCAAATCTAGAACTAGATTAAGAGAGTTCAAACTCTCAAATCGAAAACTAAACCAGAAGAAGATAGCTCCCACATCTAAATTGAGAGAAAAGAAAAAGTAAGAAAAAGAACAATAAAATACAAACAAAATGAACAAAAAAGAGAGAGAAGACTTCTCTACTCCCTTCACTTGACTTAGTATTGGATTCTCATTTAGTGGTGCATTTTTTTTTTTTTTTGCTCAACTTGTATCGCATTTTCTTTCCCGTATCTTTCCTGAGAAGCTTTCAATGCTTGATTGTTTGGCTAAAAACATTTTCAATAGATATGTTAATTTCCTTTTCTAGAATGGTTAGGACTAAATTAGGATTATAATAAGCCCTCTCAGGAACATTTCCATGGTCACATAGGGACATTGATGCCTTTAGGATCATAAATAATAAAAAGAAAGAATTAGATAAACAATCCTCCAAATTAGTGGTACCAAAATAGACATTAGCATAACAAAGTACAAAACTAGAATCTCCTGCATCTCATTTGATTTCTAGCTGACCCAAAATGGCCAGTGTCAACTCCTAGAAATCCTTTTAGGCTAAAAGTGAAGAGAAAACTTCTACTAAGTTTTGAAGTTGACAAAAACTTTCTAGTTCTTATTCTTATTTTGAAGAACATAATGCTTCTGAACTTATATTGCAATCTCTTGCCAAAGTCTATTCATTCCAAAAGTATTTTCCACTCTGATGCAATCTAGATTGAAATCGTGTCAAGAACAATGAAGAAATCAGACTTAGATTTATTGATCTTGCAAGAAGACTTCAGAATGAACGCATTAGGAATTTATTCTACAACATCTAGCTTTCTGGCGAAGAATCTCACCTTCCTTCTATAAATACATTGATGGAATCAATCACAAATTGATGAAATTAATCTTGAAGACAAGTTCCCTTTTGGGAAGCATTTACTTATGGAAACCTAAATTCTGATTGTATGGGCGACTAGAATCAATGGATTTTTATCTCAATCTTCAAATGGCTATAAGATCCCCTTAGTCAATTTTGTCTAACGGATTGATTGGAAGAAGTTCCTTTGAAAAATGCCAACGGCTAGTGAGGCATTGAGAAGCATTTAAGAAGGTCATTCAATCTATTTTAAAGAGAGACGTGAAAATTGAAATTCCAAAATCTAAAATTTTTCCAACTACTTGTTCTTCATCGACGGTCCTTATGAATTATATTCAAAAGAGAAAATCACAAGACGAGTGACTTAGTGAGAGAGAAGGGATCTACCACTGAACGTCTGCACTCAAAAATTGTATTTCTTTGTTGATGCTATAGTGAATTCCAGCCATAAGACTGTCAATGTGGGAGAGTGGATGTAGGCTTGATCTAAGCCGAACCACTATAGATTTTGGTGTGTAATCTTCTCTTTCCTTAACTCTCTTTATTTAAGTCTATTGCATTCTTTTAGGTATCGCAAAAATTAGTTCCATCTTTTATCTAATTCTGAACATTCTTCAGAAGTCTAGTGACTTGTTTATCAAACTTTGTTTGAAATTTATTTTATTTATCAAATTTTCTTTTAAACACCTATTCACCCTCCCTTTAGGTGTTCGTACTAGCATTATCGATTAGTATCAAAGCCTTGTGCTAATCTATTGAAGTGTTTTTACTTATGAACTAAAGATCTTCTATGGCTAGTTTTTTAGCACCGAGACTTGTGGAAGGGCAGAGCAACATTAGACCACCTTTTTTTGATGAAAAAAAATACAGTGTGTGGAGGAATAAAATGAAGACATTCTTGAGATCCAGAGATCCTCTGAAATGAGATGTTGTAGAAAAAGGGATTAACCTAACGGCAACTTTTGGATCTGACAAGGGAAAATAAGTCTTAGACAAGGATATTGAGGAAATCAATCAAGCGTAAATTATCAAGAGACATGCTCTTGATGCAATCTATTCTTTTTATTATGCTTGATCCCCTACTGAATATAACAAAATTTCTTCATGTGAAATAGCTAAAGAAGTCTGGGACAGACTTCATGTTATCTATGAAAGAACATATCGTGTAAATGAGACAAAAATAAATATTTTTCTTGGCCACTATGAATCCTTCAAGATGAAGCATGGATAATTTTATTGGAGATATGCTTAGTTGATTTACAGAAATTGTAAATGGGTTGGCATATCAAGGTTAACCAATTTCTGCCCCAATGAAGGTCAACAAATTTCTACATGGACTTTCAAATGACCAAAACTATATGAAAACATCAATTTGGGAGACACAAAGAATTATGCCCCTCTCTGTTGATGAATTGATAGGCACTCTTCAATCTTACGAAGTGGAATAGATCAATGACGAAGAGGATCTAAAAGGTAAGAAGTCAATTGCACTTAAGTCTAATGCTGATTCTGCTGACACAGACACAAATGATGATACAGATTACACGTATGAACTCGCTCTCTTGATAAAGAAATTCAAGAAACTAAATAAGAAAGGAAGAAGATTCAATTGGAAAAAAGCAAAATAAGTAAAATTTTTAGAAAAAAATCAATGTAAGATGTCAAATCTAGCAAAGATGTGATATGTTTTGAGTGCAAGAAAAAATGATACATCAAGCCTAACTGTCCCTTATTGAGAAAGAAAAGTAAGTATGAAAAATACAAAAAAACTCTAAAAGCAAGTTCAGAGCGATTTCTAGATTAAACTGATTTGGTTGCTCATCACTAATCTTAACCCATGACAACCCACTTTTTGCATTCATACAAATATCTACTTTGTCTCTATTTTTATTTTTGTTTGACATTTGATCAAGTTTTCACTTCTGCCTAGCGGACTAAAATGAATTCTTTTTCCAGCTAGGTCATCGTCATCGGCCTTTGCCGTGAAAATTTTTTGTATGCTAAGTCTAGCACGAGACTTTTTTGTCTTGACTTTCACCATTGGTGTTCTGGGTGTGATTAAAGGAAGGAGAGAGAGAGAGGGAGAGGATAGAGAGAAATTAAGTTTTAATATGAGGGCAGTTGTGTCCACGTTGGCCTTCTTTTTTATAAGAAAATTCAAATAAGAAGTAAAATTTTATTAAAAATGCTACATATGGATGAATTGCCGAAATTTATTGCTAGAGGCATATGTGGCGCTCAACTAATCACTTGAAACTTTTGGTCATTAAAATGAGTGCCGTACAAAAGTTATCACACTTCTAGTTTTTTCCCATTGCATTAGAACTGATGTGGGCCAAAATCTCAAGTCCATTCTATTGGGTCTCAACCCATTAGAATAGACACGGGCCACATCAAGGAGAGAGAATCCCGTGTAGGTCCCTCACGACTCGAAGATGGAGCTCACACTTGAGTGGGAAGCTCAGCCCATCTAGGACAAGACGCGTCCCTGTGGCGAAGAAGACTGACAGCAATTGGGCCTTCTATGGCCTTGTTCAAGTAAGCCCAAATCTTCCGTATTCTAAATGACAAGCTTATTATAAACCATGTATGGTCCAAGAGAAAGGGAGCATCCAAATTCCCATGTCTCTACTAGAAGGATAAGTTTGGGCAAGCATGGTAAATATGGCCACCCTAAAAAGTAGACACACGTTTTAGAGGGGGATCAATTCTAGGATTAGGCCGGTCCAATCTTAGAACTTGGAACTTATCCACAAAGAAACAGTTTCCAAATTTTGAAACTTGAAACTGATCCTGAATCAACAATTGACCTTGGAACAATTGGTCTAGTTGCAAAGTTGATCTAGTGAATGGGGCGATTTTATCTTTTGTTTTTGTTTCATTCTTTTGCATTACTTGTAAGGACAAATTTACTCTTTCAAAATACATATCCATCAACACATCATATATAGAATCATAATACTTAGCAACAAAATGACGATATTTACAAACTCATAAAAAATGAATAAGAAAATAAAATAAACAATAAAAAGTTCAAAATATGTAACATAAAACATACGACTTCATTCCTCATTCATCTATAAAAAAGATTGCTCCTCAAGAAAATCATAGGGATAGCTATAGAAACCACAGTGATAGCTACCAAAACCACAAGGTAAAAAAACCACAGTGATAACTACTTACTTCGTGTTCCTATCATGCCAATCGAGCCAAGTGATTTCTTTCAAATGGGTGCCATCTGATTTAAAAAATAACGACTTATCCGACAATCAAGATCGCTTTCCCCTGATTTTCATGATCAGGCAATCAAAATTTAAAGATGAGATATATTGAGATTTACCCGTCGGATTTCGACATACTGAATATTGTCGGGAAGCTCTCAACACGCGGAACCTGATTCCATGGTCAAGTTTAGTCAAATATAGAAAAAGGTAAAAAATGAGGATCTACACTTGGGAATCAAATGTTCATCTGTGCCAGATATTCTATTCCTGCTAGCTAGATTAATTCTACTCCATTTGGCTTTCGCTCCACGTCTTTCGCTAGTGATTAAATGCTGGCAATCAAATGATGGTGGCAATACCTGCAGTGGCAACAACAAAGGCGATCGCAACACTCTTAGGCTTAATTTATTTTGCAAAAATTAAATGATTCGGAGAATATTTCGTAAACTGATCAATTATATCTTTTGAAATAATTAGCCAATAAAAAATGCTTTCATTACCGAAAACAATATATCTATATATCTTTGAGGATGATGAAAAAAAATTTGTTTATTCATTTTGTGAATAATATAAGCTATCACTTTTAGAAAAATGTTTCTAAATTATTCATTTTCTGTAAAAATAAATGAAGCACCTTGAGTGCATGCCTTTTGGGCAACCTTTAGTAGAGTCTGACCTACGAACTCGGAGTAATCCGGGACATGCTTCCCTACTTAGGTTTTGGTGCCAACAAGATTTCTTGAAGGAGATAGGAATGAGAGATAATGCTTATGCAAACGTTACGAGCCTCCGCAAAGACAACACGCTTATGAGCTTGATGGTGACGTTGACAGAAATATTAGGGAGTTTCTCAGTGCTCATAGAGGCAATCGATTGCAAGGTGAAGATGAAGCCCAAAATCAATTTCCTAAGTCAATCCAAATTGCCAACCTAGAAGGCAAGTCTATGAAAAAGACTCGGTAGACCGAGACCGAAGAAACCATGACTATTCAACTGCAAGAACTCGAAATCACAACGCTTGTTCTTATATTGGAATGATGAAGCAGAGAGATTTTTTGAGAAGATGGATGGGCGAAAAGGGAGATTTTATTAAGCTTAAATGCAATACCACGTGAAATCTGCCATGCTAAAGAAATCTAATCAAATGAAAATTTCTTCTCATATACTATGAGAAATATTTATTTAGATAGCTTTAAAATTATGTGCTTCCACATAGAAGAGATGTAATTCTTTCTTGAGTTGATCATGTTTTTCTCCATCACAGATTGGAAAAAATTTCTTAAAAATATAGACATGTGTTTAGTTAAATTTGCATAGTAATGATGTCCCTAGTTTGGAACTCACACAAATCGATGTTGAACGACACGAAAGAAGGGCATAGTAATAGCACTTCCACTATTCTTGATTTGCAACATTTAAAATTCAGAACGTTTAACACATGACGACATATTCAATTTGTATACAAATGACGACATATTCAATTTGTATACTCCTAATCGTCATCGAGTATATCTATATATAACTTTCATTTAATTCCATCCATCTTAGGAACAGCCATTCGAACCGAAACCCAGCTTTCCACCGGCAACATCGTACACAACTTCAACCGTTTTCTGCTCGTATTACCATAAATGGTCAGATTACTATCAGCCTGATTTGGTGCAAAGGCGAGGCACTTTTCCGAGGGTTCCACTTCGTAAAATATCCCGTTAAAATCCAAATCAGCATCGACTCCCCCAGCGAAAGAGAATGTTATCGATGGGAACGCGATTGTGCTCTCTTTGCTGAAGTTATAGCAAGTATCGAGAAGGGGAAGCGCCGGCGCCATCGTGTAATTCGCCATCGCACTCCTGAATGCAGTTCTCAGGGCACTGTAAGCAGTTGGAGGCAATCGGGTAATGACAGTTCCCGAGTCGATGACGGCGCCTCCACTTGAAAAAACGGTCGATGGTATTGATAGACGATTCCCATTTACAGCGATTCCTTGGATACTTATTCCGTAGAATTGTGAGATTCCCCGAACCGTTGATAACGGCGTGAAGCTAACCGAGCTCACTGCCCCGCCATCCTTACCGAAAGTCAAGTGTCCTGTGGAGCTAGGGGAAGAGGGCAAGCAGTAGGAGAAATACTTCCCATATTTGGCCGCAGTTTGTCCCACTATGGAGATCTTGTCATTCGAGAGTCCCATCAACCCTGCAGTTCTGCCGTAGAGGCCTTGGTTGTCCTGGCCGCAGCCAAATTCAAAATTATCGATCACCTCCGTCGGCGTTATAGTCAACTTCTCGGTTGCGAAGAAGCCGGACGAAGTTGAATTGTCGCCGTACGGAATGCCATATAGACATGTTGATGCAGAGCATCCCGAAAGACCTAAAGATAAAGCACAAGACATTGCTTTACTTAGTTCTAGTTGTTCTTTTGATGGTTTTTCACTCCTAGAAATTTTCCGACTATGCTTCAAGAGCATTCTAGTAAGATTTCATAAGTATCAAGTATCTCAGATGTGGTGGATTATTACCAAGTTGAGAACATGATGTCGCAGTGCATGAGATATTAGCATAGGATGACGATTGAGATGGGTTGAAGATCGGTTCGGACTGAGTGTAGCAAGATCCAGTGCACCGCTCGCACTGAGTCCATGTGATGTCGCTGCCGGTGTCAAATTCAAGAGTGAGGTCCTTCTTTGGCGTGCCAAGGCCGATTGTCACTACATAATTGCCAGTGCCGGACTTCGCTGGAAGACTGGCTGTGGCCGAAGCTTTTAGGCCATCGCGGCCATTGGAGGATTGGGACTGAATCCACTTGACCCTTGATTCGTCGTGAAGCAGGACTTTAGTGTGATTTAGAGGATTGGAGTCCTGAACAAGGGGAGAGCATGGGCCATGCTTGTGAACTACTTTCAAGGTCGACTTTCCGCTGCTAGCTGAAAGCATGTCATGCGACAGTAAGAGATCATGTGAAATAGTAAGATAATACTGCGTTTATAAAAGAAAAGATCGTTCTATTTTTCCAGGCGACAAGGACTTCGTTTTGGATGAGAGTTAACTGGGGACCAAGTCCCTCCACTGGTTGCAGCAAAAGATTATTCGGCGCCAGATGATGCAAAAGAGACGGATGACCTGTCTTATGTCTTCCTCTGATAATTCTCTTAACTCTTAATTTCCCCATTAAAATGATCACACATTTATCAATTTGAACAAATAGTTTAAAGTGAAGCCTGCTCAGCCAAAAGAAGTACTGTGTGTAAAATAGGAAGAATCCATGGTCACTCACAGGTGCAAGGCATGGCTTTGTATGACTAAGTAGAGAGGGTATACCTTCCCTCCGTCCTAAGGTTCATGTTCGATTATCATGGGCACCAAATTGAACCGATATTGTTCATGTTCTAGTTTGTTCAGGATCCGGAAAATTCCGTAGAGGGAGAGAGAGAGAGAGAGAGGAGAGACCTTTGCTAGTGGAAGGCGAGCAGGAAGGAGAAGGCAGTAGAGAGCTAACTGACAGAGTGTGGCTTGTAATCTTCCCTTCTACTCCATAAGGACAACCTTCGTGCATGAAGCAAACCATGAGGATATGGAGAGAGAAAAGAGGCGAGCCCCGTTGAACACACAGAAAAATGAGCCCTCCGTCTATCTGAAAGAGAAAATATGAATTGCTTTGCCAATGATGCTCTCTCGTTCAGCCTTTTATATAGGATTTTCGACCCGCAGTTGAATCAGATTATGATGCCATACACGTCATCCTCCTCAAAATAAATTACATCATTGGTCATTTTTTTTTTTATTTAGCACTAATTAGTCGCTTTCCTCCGCTCGAATTCTTTTTTGTTGATAAACAACAATTATTGAGCATCATAGCCGGTCAAGTATCTGAAGAGAGAAACCAAGTTTTTCTCCGACCTGGTGAGGGGAGTCCAATCACACATCTGATTGGCAAGTCACTAATAATTCATATACAAACTTAGCCAAAATTAATTATTAGTGATGTCAATAATTGTAACCCACAGATCAATAATATAGTTTGAGAGAGTTTCCCCAATTAGGGTTCTAGGAAAACATGATCTAAAATAAAATTAAAGGGAAAAAATTATAGACTCCACTCATGTATTACTATGACTTTTTTATCCCACTTGAACCTAACGAGAAAATTCAAATGTACAAAATATGCACAAAATAAGTGTAACGAGCAGTTAATTAAGCACCAAGATACGCACAAAATAAGTGCAACGCGATGAGAGTGCTCTGCTGAATGAACAAATAGGTGAAAAAAATGGAGATATTATTAATTAATGATTTAGTTATGTTGAACGAAGACCTTCAAGTGCTAATGGGAGGAGCAAGCAATGGAGACTCGTATCACAAGGGACCATGGAAGAATTAATAGAGAAGAAACCGAGAAGAATGGTATAGAGCGCTTCACAAGATTGTATAGTAAGCATTAACTTAGTAGGATAATTCTTGATTTGTTTTTATTTTATTTATTCTAGATTATCTTATTAAGATTTTAGTTCATATCGTTCATGTTTAGTAGTTATACTATTAGGGAACTACACATATTGGTGTCAATGCATTTTTTCATGTTGACGCCAAAGAATACCGACTTTTAGCGACAGACTTAATTGATGAGAGTAGAGTTTGGCGAAAACAGAAAGTCATCGTTGATCAGAACAATTGATAACTTGAAGGGAATCAACAATATGAAGGTTATCGACAGGAACCCTCACCAAAACTTAGGAAGTAGATTGATAATGTCCTCGACAGTGAGCAATTGACACTAAAACATAATTCTCAGGTGGCTATGTTTATTACCGCTATTTTAGAACTTTTATAACTTCTTGTAGATAATATTGCAAGATACTAGGAGATCATGTTACTTGTTGTAACTGCCAACGGGATTAGGAAACTATTTCTTTATTTAAATGAAGTGACTGTTGTATGCATCCGTCTATACAAAGGGATAAACACCCCAAATGTATTCATTATAAAATCATAACTGATCATCAATAACAGGCATATGACACTGCATTTGTATAGCGCTTACTTGAGTATCATAACTTTTTTTTGACTACTTGGGTGTATAACTTTGACAAAAATGTTCATTTAAGTGCCATAACTTTTAGTTGATCAATTGAGTAATAAACTTTTTTTTTTTTAAAACGTCCACCCAAATGTTGAAAACTAGATGTCGCATGGCAATTGTGGTGAACATTTTTAAAATATTATAGCACTCAAGTAATTAATTGAAAAATGATATGACACTCAAGTAATGGAAAAAGAAAAAAAAAAAGAGTTATGGTACCCAAGTGAACATTGTACATAAGTTATGGTACTCAAGTGATAAAAAAAATTACGGAATTTAAGTGAGCGTTATACTAAAATTATGATATTTGTGATGTTCGTTTCCTCATTAAACAAAATTTTTTAGTTTATTAATGTCAATGCCTTTTTAACTTCCATCATTTATAGTCTTATATTTTTAAATTCATTGTTCTTCTTCTTTGTTACCCCGATTGCATTCCGATCTAAAATCACCACTGAATTCATTTCATCAAAAACCAAAGTTTAACTTATGGATGAAAGATTTTTCACTACTTGGCTCAACACCCATTTCAAGTGAAATATATATATAGTAAGCACAACAAAAGATCAATAAGAGTTTGATATTACTATTAGCAACAACAATCTACTGCCACAAACTTGTGACGAAGTTGATACGCATTTGAAATCTTTAGCTGCATGGAGAGCAATGGAAGAAAATCAATGAGAAGTAGGTGATCTTCCAAGACATCTCACTGAAGAGCAATTAATGAATGTTTCTCCAAATTTCAATATGGTGTCAACTATGAGAAGATTGTTTGAAGAATAATAGAATGACATGATCGACTACAAAGTAAGTCACATAACGAATATGGTCAAATCAATGAGCATCAATGTTGTGAATGGTACTGTCAAAGTTGGGATCATCCAATCGACTACGACAATTCCAAGCAAATTTAATGGTAACATGGTACATTTCTAATCTCTCTTCATTTATTGATGCTAATAATGTTGGTTAGGGTAGTCAACCCCCTACAAGAGTTATGCAAATGCCCCAATCTTCTAATCAATGGCGGAATAATGAAAATAACCAACTAAAAACTAGTCTGAATACTATGAATGATAATAATAATTGGGCAATCAAAATGTTCAACATAACATGCCTTTGTTGAATGTGGAAAATGCTTGGACAGTTAAACCAATAGAAAATTTTGATAATGTAAGGCTAGCCATACCGTCTAATAATTGACAAATTCCTCGTAGGCCAAATTTGACGATTGATGCCAATGTGGATAACTAGGCTAGACCACAGTCTCCGCCTAGGGGGAGAAGATGGTCAACCTTGTGAACAAGTGGCCGATGTCATTACAATACTTACGAACTTATAGAAGGGTTCTTAGACCCGTTTATAGCAAGCCACATCCCGATTAGATCGATACTATACCCTATCCTAGAGGATTAAGACTTCTAACTTTGCCTTTTTCACTATAAAAGATGAACAATTGACCATTGAACAAGTCGGTTGAATTATAGCTTAGTGTGGGGAGGCGAAAATTAAGGGAAAAGTGCCAAAAAGTCCTAATGCATTAATGCATTAAATGAAAAAAGAAAAAAAAAGAAAAGGAAAGCAATTGCACATGTATTGCACGTGCATGGCACTGTATTGTACCCACCATAGGTCATTTTTTGATGCATTAAATTAAAAAAGACAAATGAAAAAAGAAAAGCAATTGCATGTGGATAGCATGTGTAATGCACGTGTTTTACTTAATATTGGATATCATTCACTTTTTTTTTCCTTATTTTAGCCAAGCAAGTCAAAATTAGATTTTTGGAACACTAACCAAAACATCGGGCATATGATGAGATATCTTCCACCCGACTCAGTGCGTGTGCCACATGCTTGTGTGCGTTGTTGTGATCCAGTTCATCCAATGGGCACGTAGATTTGACAGCCTAGTGCTCTTTAGCCCTCGCATTTTCACGAAGGTCCACATCACCACATCCTACCAAAAACTCCTTGTGAGCATGACAATTGACTAAGTAGAAATATTGTTCGTCCTCTTCGCCTCCTTCCTCATTGATCGGTCAAGTTGTAGCGGCTATTGCTAATTAGCATTGGCAGGGTCGTCTTCTCTCTAGGCTCCTTCGGAGCATGCCCCATGTTCATTGAGCTTAGCCACATGAAGCCCTTATGGGTGGTGGTCATGTGCTTCATCCTGGGGATTTGTTATGTGATCTTCTTCTCCATTGGGCAGGGATAGGTTGCATGCACATGGCTACGCACACATCGGCATGAAGCAGACAATGAGTATAGGGTCGTCGTTGATGTAGGAACTTAATGGATGTCCTCTGTTTTTTCGTCAAAAAGGAACTTTATGAATTACATGGACATATTCTGATTTCATACAGTGAATCAATCTCTTGCAACTTAATTCTATTGCAAAAAAAGTGATAATAATAAATAGGTTATATCTTAGTAATTGCACTCTTTTTGTCTAGCTTTGATATTGATAAAAATGATAGATCTATCATCATAGGTCATCTTTTAAAAAAATTAATGAAAAAAAGCAAAGAAAAACAAATTGCACATTTATTGCACGTCTAAGGAACCTGTATTGCACTCCACAGGTAATTTTTTAATGGATTAAATGAAAAATGAGAAATAAAGAAAAGAAAGGCAATTGCATGTGTATAGCACGTGTACTGCACGCGTGTTACTTAATTTTGGATATCATCCACTTCTTTTTCCTATTTTAGCTAAGCAAGTCAAATTAGATTTTGTGAACACCAACCAGAACACCGGTGTATGGTGAGATATCTTCCGCCTGAATCATTGCATTTGTCACATGCTAGTGTATGCCGTTGTGATCAAGTTCATCAACCGGGCTTGCAGAATTGACAACCTAGTGCTCTTCAATCCTTGCATTTTCGAGAAGGTCCACATCACCACATCCTACCAAAAACTCCTTGTCAGCTTGACTATTGACTTGGTAAAGATATTGTTCATCCTCTTTGCCAACTTCCTTATTAATTGGGTTGGGTTGTGTCGGCTATTGCTAAGTAGCATTAATAGGGTGATTTTTCGCTAGTCTCCTTCAGAGCATGCATAATGTTCATCATGCTCAGTGACACAAAGCTCTTTTGGGCAGTGGTCATGTGCTTCATCTCGAGCATTTGTTATGTGATCTTCTTCTCCATTAGGCTGGGACCAATTGTGGCTGTGTCTTTCTCGGAGATCTTCCAACAAGGGTGCGTGAGCATGGCTACACAATCGGCATTGATGTGAAGTTGACGGTGAGTACAAGGTTATTGCTGACATTGGAACTTCATGGTTGTCCGCTAATTTTTCATCAAAAAGGAACTTAATGAATTACATGGACACCCTCTGATTTTCATATAGTAAATCAATCTCTTGCAACTTAATTTTAGTGCAAAAAAGTGATAATGATAACTAGGTTATATCTTAGTAATTGCATTCTTTTTGTCTAGCTTTATTATTGATAAAAATGATAGAACGATCACCATAGGTTATCTTTTTATGCATTAAATGAAAAGGAAAAAAAGAAAGCAAAGAAAAAGCAATTGCACGTGTATTGGATGTGTATTGCACCCACCATAGGTCATTTTTTAAGGCATTAAATGAAAAAAGAATAATAAAGAAAGGAAAAGCAATTGCATGTGTATAGAACGTGTACTGCATGTTTGTTACTTTTATTAGGATATCATTCATTTTGTTTTTTTCCTTTTTTAAGCCAAGCAAGTCAAAATTAGATTTTGTGAACACCGATGTGTGGCAGGATATCTTCCACCCATCTCAGTGCATTTGTCGCATGCTTGTGTGTGCCGTTGTGATCCAGTTCATCCTACAAGCATATACATTTGACAACCCATGCTCTTCAGGCCTCGCATTTTCGAGAAGGTTGGCATTACCGCATCCTACCAACTTGTGAGCAGGACAATTGACTTTGTGAAGATATTGTTCGTCCTCTTCACCACCTTCCTTGTTGATTAAGTCAGGTTGCGGCAGCTATTGCTTAGTAGCATCGGCAGATGATCTTCCCGCTACCCTCCTTCAGAGCATGCTCATGTTCATCGAGCTTAGCTTCATGAAGCTCTCGTGGGCAGTGGTCATGTGCTTCATGTTGGGGATTTGCTTTGTGATCTTTTCTATTGGGCTGGGACCAGTCATGGCAGGGCATTGCTCAGAGATCTTCCCAACATGCTTCGACATATAATATTGTTGGTAATGAATTTTGGTATATATTAATTATTTTTAATGATACAAACAACCAGTTTTAAGAAAATAATTTTTAAATTAATTATTTTTCACGAAATAAATGGAATTCAAGAAAAAATTAAGACGCTGCGGAGTCCACTCATAATTGTGTGAAATGAATCTCCATCGTTGCTCATAGCATTAAGTCACACGCTTTCAAGTTAGCATCACAAATTTTTTTCTTTTGTTCTTTTTCCCAAATTGTCGACCACAATTTAGTAAAGGATGGTCATCGTGTCACACGAGCAGGAGAATTGGAGTACTGTTTTGTGCCGACAAAACAAAAGAAAACTCTAAATAATCTGTTTTGTATGGACATAGAAGATTATATTAATACCGTAAGTGCAAAGTACAATCTTAACTAAAGATGATCGATTTCAAAGTGTAAATAGATTTCAAATTAGGAACCTAAAACCTATCTTATCAGGATAGGTTACTGGTTTTTGGAATTGAGAATTGAACTGTTGATGTTGGAATCGGCTGATTTTTGTCCTTTTTTTTTTCATTTAAAATTATAACCAAGGTGGTGAACTTATAGATCATTTCCTGTACAAATGAAGATTCAAGGGCTTGGAAGCCGAGAAGGAAAGACCAAGTCGATGAGAAAATGTTACAAGTCTTCGCTAATCTCGTGTTTCTTGAAGTGAGAGTCACTTTCGTTTTTGTTTTTGTGGGCCAAAATTGAGGATGAAACCTGTTTGGGACTTTATCGCGCAACGATCCCTTTTCCATAGTTTTGCTTCCAGAGAAAGGAGATCGGCAGCAAGGGAAGGAGCCAGAGGCGACAACGGTCTAAAAGAGAAAGTTTTGGTTAGGTCCTAGTTCTACCCTAAGGGTAGAATCAACTGCAGGGCCTTAAACTAAGAATCGAACCGGCTGAGCTCAGTTCTAATTTTTGAAACCGTGAAATGAATTGATCCTCATGTTAACAGGCTGGGTAAAACAAGTTCAGAGCGATTTCTAGATTGAACTGATTGGGTTGCTCATCACTAATCTTAACCCATGACAACCCACATTTTGCATTCATACAAATATCTACTTTGTCTCTATTTTTATTTTTGTTTTACTTTTGATTAAGTTTTCACTTCTGGCCAGCGGATTAAAATGAATGCTTTTTCCAGCAGGGTCATTGTCATCTGTCTCTGCTGTGAAAATTTTTTGTATATCAAGTCTAGCACGGGACTTTTTTGTCTTGATTTCCACCGTCGGTGTTCTGGGTGTGATTAAAGAAGAGAGAGAGAGAGAGAGAGAGAATAAGTTTTAATATGAGGACGGTCATATCCACGTTGGTTTTCTTTTTTATAAGAAATTTCAAATAAGAAGTAAAATTTTATTAAAAATGCTACATATGGACAAATTGCCGAAATTTATCACCAAAGGCATTTACGTCTAATATGGTGCTCAATTAATTGGTTAAAACGTTTGGAAAGTGAGTGCCGTATGAAAGCTATGATACTTCTAGTTTTTGTTCTCATTAATATTCATATGCCTACAATATGTCCAATGTCTAGAGTGATTATGCATGAGTATTTGAAGAGTACTTCACCAATGACTCCCACTTCAAAGAGTGCTTGTGAGATAATATTTAATGCTTGATAGAGTAATGACCCACGGAGAATTCTCTCAATGATTCTTCATCTTCAGCTTGAGGCTGAATATCTAGCTTAGAGGGAAGGGCAAACATTCATCTTGTCACTTGCTGGGTCTTGACGGGAGATATTGCATTAGAACTGATGTGGGCCAAAAAGCGCAAGCCCATTCTATTGGGTCTCAGCCCATTAGAATAGACGCGGGCCACATCAAGGAGAGAGAATCCCGTGAAGGTTCCTCACAACTAGAAGGTGGAGTTCACACTTGAGTGGGAAGCTCAGCCCATCTAGGACAGGACGCGTCCATGCTGCGAAGAAGACTAACCGCAATTGGGCCTTCTAAGGCCTTGTTCAAGTAAGCCCAATGCATCTTCCATAATCTAAATGACATGCTCATTATAAACCATGTATGGTCCAAGAGAAAGGGAGCACCCAAATTCCCATGTCTTTACTCGAAGGATAAGTTTGGGCAAGCATAGTAAATATGGCCACCCTAAAAGATAGACACATGTTTTAGAGGGGATGGATTCTAGGATTAGGCTGGTCCAATCCTAGAACTTGGAACTTATCCACAGAGACGGTTTCCAAATTTTGAAACTTGAAACTGACCTTGGATCAACAACTCGTTGGAAAAATATGGTTTCGAATTGGGAAGAATAATGAAGTCGGATCTTTATAATAATCAAGTCAGACTTTGAGACGTTATATCACTTTTTTCAAGTATTCATTTGTCCCATAAAGTTGCTAATGGTCATCGGCAAATATTCTTCAAAATACAGCAAAATCTAAAAAATGAGAATACTAGATAGCACTTCTAGTATTTCTTCAAGATCTCTCTAAGAAACAATTGAAAAAATGATTATAGTTTTTAGAAAAAAGACTCAAAAAGATAAAATGATCACACACACCGTTTCTCTGGAAAACTGACATGTACATATATATATATAAATTAGTCTTAAACATAGGCAATTGTTCATGAAAAATTGCAAAGTGAATTAATGTGCCCTTTCGAAAAATTGCCTAGATGAACAAATGAGTCCATTCGAAAGAAGTTGAAAAATGAACAAATGCAATCCTTCGGGAAATGTAGCAAACTAAACAAGTATTTTTTTCAATGGTTGTCTTGAAAAGACACAACAAAAAATCCGAAATAATAAATAAATACAATTTTGATTTTTGTAATAAATTATGAAAATTCTCAATAAACTGAAACAACATTTGAATTGATTAAAGTTAATAAGATAACCATACGTAAGGAAAAAAAACCTTTGAATTGATTAAAGTTCTAAGTGCGCCTAATAATCGCGCCAAAATCGTACAATTACTCGTACACCCGTATGCAAGTTGGTGGAGTCTAGCCCACACCTAATCATTTTTTAAGGTACACTAATGAAACTGCACACTTATTAATTGGTCCACTTCTTCCCATTTGTCCTATGTGGGATAAGGAAATATACACTTAGTTTGTTTTACAAACAAACTTCCAACACAACCGACCTTGGACCAACTCTGTTGGTTTGGTCCAGTTCCAAAGTTGATCTAGTGAATCGGCCGATTTTATCTTTTGTTTTTGTTTCATTTTTTTTTTTTGGTAGTACTCATAAGGACAAACTTACTCTTTCAAAATACGTATCCATCAACACATCATATTTAGAATCATAATACTTAGCAACCAAATGACATATTTAGCAACTCATAAAAAATGAACAAGAAAAATAAAATAAACAATAAAAAGTTCAAAACATGTAACATCAAACATGAATTACACGACTTCATTCCTCATTCATCTATAAAAAAAGATTGCTTCTCAAGAAAATAAGAGGTATAGCTACGGAAACAATGGTGATAGCTACCGAAATCACAAGGTTAAAAACCGTAGGGAAAGATAAAAACTACTTACTTTGTGTTCCTATCTCCCCAATCGAGCCAAGTGATTTCTTTCAAATGGGTGCCATCTAATTTAAAAAAATAACCACTTATCCGACAATCAAGATCTTTTTCCCCTGATTTTCAAGATCAGGCAATCAAAATTTAAAGATGAGATATATTGAGATTTACCCGTCGGATTTCGACAAACTGAATATTTTCGGGAAGCTCTCGACACGCAAAACCCGATTCCATGGTCAAGCTTAGTCAAATATATAAAAAGGTAAAAAAATGAGGATCTACACTTGGGAATCAAATGTTCATCTGTGCCAGATATTCTATTCCTGCTAGCTAGATTAATTCTACTCCATTCGGTTTTCGCTCCACGTCTTTCGCTAGTGATTAAATGCTGGCAATCAAATGATGGTGGCCATACCTGCAGTGGCAACAACAAAGGCAATCGCAACACTCTTAGGCTTAATTTATTTTACAAAAAATAAATGATTTGGAGAATATTTCCTAAAAATGATCAATTATATCTTTTGAAATAATTAGCCAATAAAAAATGCTTTCATTACGGCTAGTTTCCCCGAGGTATAGTTGTCGTTGGGCCTCCACCACAGAGGCCCATGAGACCCCAAATTGGCGTAAGCTGACAAGGGCAGAGCCCGACGGATCCTCGGTCACAAAAAAAAAAAAAAAAAAAAGCTTTCATTACTAATAATAATGTATCTATATATCTTTAAAGATGATGAAAAAAAATTCGTTCATTCATTTTTGTGAATAATATATGCTATCACTTTTAGAAAAATGTTTCTAAATTATTCATTTTCTGCAAAATAAATGAAGCACCTTGAGGGCATGCCTTTTGGGCAACCTTTAGCAGAGTCTGACCTACGAACTCAGAGTGATCCGGGACATGCTTCCCTACTTAGGTTTTGGTGCCAACAAGATTTCTTGAAGGAGATAGGAATGAGAGATAATGCTCATGCAAACGTTATGATCCTACGCAAAGACAACACGCTTATGAGCTTGATGGTGACGTTGACGAAGATATTAGGGAGTTTCTTAGTACTCATAGAGGCAATCCATTGCAAGGTGAAGATGAAGCCCAAAATCAATTTCTTAAGTCAATCCAAATTGCCAACCTAGAAGGCAAGTCTATGAAAAAGACTTGAGAGACCGAGACTGAAGAAACCATGACCATTCATTAGATTGGAATGATGAAGCAGAGAGATTTTTCGAGAAGATGGATGGGCGAAAAAATAGATTTTATAAGGCTTAAATGAGGTACTGAGTGAAGTCTGCCATGCTAAAGAAATCTAATCAAATGGATATTTCTTCTCATATACTATGAGATATGGCAAGGGTTGGCCAATAAGGGTTGGCCGGCCCTAGATCTGAAACCCCCCCCAAAAAAAAAAGAAAAGAAGAAAAAAACCATAAAAATTCAAAATATTATTAAAATATTATTAAAAATAGTGTCACGTCAGCGCTGGTCATCCACGTTAGTAATTCCTAGTCAAAAATGGCTAGATGGACTTAATTGGGAAGAAGTGAAAATGTTTAGATTGAATTGGTAAAATTGAAAAGTTTAGGATTGAATTGGCAAATATGCAATAAATTTATGAATTTTTGGATAATTTTCCTAAGCTTGGTGGTGATGTTGATGGAAATATTATGGAGTTTCAGGTACTCAAGAGGCAATCGACTCCAAGGTGAATATGAAGCCCGAAATCAATTCCCTAAGTCAATTCGAATTGCCAACCTAGAAGGCAAGTCTTGAAAAAGACTCGGTAGATCGAGACCGAAGAAACCATGACACTTCAACTGCAAGAACTCGAAATCATGATGCTTGTTCTTAGATTGCAATGATGAAACAGAGAGATTTTTCGAGAAGATGGATGGGCGAAAAAAGAGATTTTACTAAGCTTAAATGAGGTACCGCGTGAAATTTGCCATGCTAAAGAAATCTAATCAAATGGAAATTTATTCCCATATACTATGAGAAATATTTGTTTAGATAGCTTTGAAATTATGTGCTTACGCATAGAAGAGATTTAATTCTTTCTTGAGTTGATCATGTTTTTCTCCATCACAGATTGGAAAAAATTTCTTAAAAATATAGACATACGTTTAGTTAAATTTGCATATTAATGATGTCCCTAGTTTCGAACTCACACAAATCGATGTTGAACGACACGAAAGAAGGCATAGTAATAGCACTTCCTTTATTCTTGACTTGCAACAGGTAAAGTTCAGAACGTTTAACACATGACGACATATTCAACATGTATACCCCTAATCGTCATCGACTATATCTATAAATAACTTTCATTTAATTCCATCCATCTTAGGAACAGCCATTCGAACCGAAACCCAGCTTTCCACCGGCAACATCGTACACAACTTCAAACGTTTTCTGCTGCGTATTACCATAAATGCCCAGATTACTATCAGCCCGATTTGGTGCAAAGGCGAGGCACACTTCCGAGGCATTCACGATGAAAAATATCCCGTTAGGGTCCAAATCAACATTGACTCCCCCAGCGAAAGAGAATGTTATCAATGGGACCGTGATTGTGCTCTCTTTGCTGAAGTCATAGCAAGTATCAAGAATTTGAAACGCCGGCGCCATTGTGTAATTCGCCATCGCATTCCTGAATGCAGTTCTCAAGGCACCGTAAGCCGTTGGAGGTAATCTGGAAATGACAGTTCCCGAGTCGATGAAGGCCCCTCCACTTGAAAAAATGGTCGATGGTATTGATAGACGATTCCCTCCTACAGCGATTCCTTGGATACTTATTCCGTAGAATTGTGAGTTTCCCCGAATCGTTGATAACGGCGTGAAGCTAACCGAGCTCACTGCCCCGCCATCCTTGCCGAAAGTCAAGTGTCCTGTGGAGCTAGGGGAAGAGGGCAAGCAGTAGGAGAAATACTTCCCATATTTGGCCGCAGTTTGTTGCACGAAGGAGATCTTGTCATTCGAGAGTCCCATCAACCCTGCAGCTCTGCCGAAGAGGCCTTGGTTGTTCTGGCCGCAGCCAAATTCAAAATTGTCGATCACCTCCATCGGCGTTAAAGTCAACTTCTCGGTTGCGAAGATGCCGACCGAAAATGATCCGTCGCCGTACCCAATGCGATATCGACATGTTGATCCAGAGCATCCCGGACTACCTAAAGATAGAGCACAACACATTGCTTTAATTAGTTCTAGTTGTTCTTTTAATGGTTTTTCACTCTTAGAAATTTCCCGACTATGCTTCAAGAACATTCTAATAAGACATCATAAGTATCAAGTATCTCAAATGTGGTGGATTATTACTGAGTTGAGAACATGATGTCGCAGTGCATGAGATATTAGCATAGGATGATGATTGAGATGGGTTGAAGATTGGTTCGGACTGAGTGTAGCAAGATCCAGCACACGGCTCGCACTGAGTCCACGTGATGTCGCTGCCGGTGTCAAATTCAAGAGTGAGGTCCTTCTTTGGCGTGCCAAGGCCGATTGTCACTACATAATTGCCATTGCTGCCGGACTTCGCTGGAAGACTGGCTGTGGCCGAAGCTTTTAGGCCATCGCTGCCATTGGAGGATTGGGACTGAATCCACTTGACCCTTGATTCGTCTTGGAGCAGGACTTTAGTGTGATTTAGAGGATTGGGGTCCTGAACAAGGGGAGAGCATGGGCCATGCTTGTGAACTACTTTCAAGGTCGACTTTCCGCTGCTAGCTGAAAGCATGTAATGCGACAGTAAAAGATCATGTGAAATAGTAAGATAATACTGCGTTTATAAAAGAAAAGATCGTTCTATTTTTCCAGGCGACAAGGACTTCGTTTTGGATGAGAGTTAACCGGGGACCAAGCCCCTCCACTGATTGCAGCAAAAGACTTGGCTTTTTGAATGGGACAGATCAATATGATCACCACCACGCAAGACCAAGTCCCTCCACAAAATGAAATTTGAACTATTTGGCGCCAGATAATGCAAAAGAGACGGATGACCTGCCTTATGTCTTCTTCTGATAATTCTCTTAACTCTTAATTTCCCCATTAGTATGATCACACATTTATCGATTTGAACAAATAGTTTAAAGTGAAGCCTGCTCAGCCAAAAGAAGTACTGTGTGTAAAGTAGGAAGAATCCATGGTCACTCACAGGTGCAAGGCATGGCATTGTATGACTAAGTAGAGAGCGGTATACCTTCCCTCCGTCCTAAGGTTCATGTTCGATTATCATGGGCACCAAATTGAACCGATATTGCTCATGTTCAGTTTGTTCAGGATCCGGCAAATTCCGGAGAGAGAGAGAGAGAGAGAGAGACCTTTGCTAGTGGAAGGCGAGCAGGTAGGAGAAGGCAGTAGAGAGCTAACTGACAGACTCTGGCTTGTAATCTTGCCTTCTACTCCATAAGGACAACCTTCGTGCATGAAGCAAACCATGAGGATATGGAGAGAGAGAAAGAGGCGAGCCCCGTTGAACACACAGAAAAACGAGCCCTCCATCTATCTGAAAGAGAAAATATGAATTGCTTTGCCAATGATGCTCTCTCGTTCAGCCTTTTATATAGGATTTTCGACCGGCAGTTGAATCAGATTATGATGCCATACACGTCATCCTCCTCAAAATAAATTACATCATTGGTCATTTTTTTTTTATTTAGCACTAATTAGTCGCTTTCCTCCTCTCGAATTCTTTTTTGTTGATAAACAACAATTATTGAGCATCATAGCCGGTCAAGTATCTGAAGAGAGAAACTAAGTTTTTCTCCGACCCGGTGAGGGGGAGTCCAATCATACATCTGAATGGCAAGTCACTAATAATTCGTATACAAATATAGCCAAAATTAATTATTAGTGATGTCAATAATTGTAACCCACAAATCAGTAATATAGTTTGAGAGAGTTTCCCGAATTAGGGTTCTAGGAAAACATAATCCAAAATAAAATTAAAGGGAAAAAATTATAGATTGCACTCATGTATTACTATGATTTTTTTATCCCACTTGAACTTAACGAGAAAATTCAAATGTACAAAATATGCACAAAATAAGTGTAACGAGCGGTTAATTAAGCACCAAAATACGCACAAAATAAGTACAACGAGATGAGAGTGCTCTGCTGAATAACAAATAGGTGAAAAAAAGAGATATTATTAATTAATGATTTAGTTATGTTGAACGAAGACCTTCAGGTGCTAATGGGAGGAGCAAGGATTGGAGACTCGTATCACAAGGGACCATGGAAGAATTAATAGAGAAGAAACCGAGAAGAATGGTATAGAGCGCTTCAAAAGATTGTGTAGTAAGCATTAACTTAGTAGGATAATTCTTGATTTGTTCTTATTTATTGATTTTCTAGATTATCTTATTAAGATTTTGGTTAATATCGCTCATGTTTAGTAGTTATACTATTAAGGAACTACACATATTGGTGTTAATGCATTTTTTCATGTTGATGCCAAAGAATACCAACTTTTAGTGACGATTTAATTGATGAGAGTAGAGTTTGGCAAAAACAGAAAGTCATCATTGATTAGAACAATTGATAACTTGAAGTGAATCAACAACATGAAGGTTATCGATGGGAACCCTCACCAAAACTTAGGAAGTAGATTGATTATGTCCTCAACAGTGAGCAATCGACACTAAAACATAATTCTCAGGTGGCTATGTTTATTACTGCTATTTTAGGACTTTTATAACTTCTCGTAGATAATATTGCAAGATAATAGGAGATCATGTTACTTGTTGTAACTGCCAACGGGATTAGGAAACTATTTCTTTATTCAAATATAGTGACCGTTGTATGCATCCGTCTATACAAAGGGATAAACACCCCAAGTGTATTCATTATAAAATCATAACTATTCATCAATAACAGGCATAAAACACTGCAAGTGCCATAACTTTTGTACAATGCTTACTTGAGTATCATAATTTTTTTTTTACTACTTGAGTGTATACCTTTGATAAGAATGGTTCATTTAAGTGCCATAACTTTTAGTTGATCAATTGAGTAATAAATTTTTTAAAAAATGTCCACCCAAATATTGAAAACTAGATGTCGCATGGCAATGTGGTGAACATTTTTAAATATTATAGCACTCAAGTAATTAATTAAAAAATTATATGACACTAAAGTTATTGAAAAAAGAACAGTTATGGTACCGAAGTGAACATTGAACATAAGTTATGGTACTCAAGTGATAAAAAAGTCACGAAATTTAAGTGAACGTTATACTAAAATTATGATATTTTTGATGTTCGATTCCCAGTTAAACAACATATTCCCAATGCACTTTTATTAGTTTATTAATGTCAATGTATTTTTAACTTCCATCATTTATAGTCTTATATCTTTAAATTCATTGTTCTTCTTCTTTGTTACCCTGATTGCATTCTTATCTAAAATCACCACTGAATTCATTTCATCAAAAACCAAAGTTTAACTTATGGATGAAAGATTTTTCACTACTTGGGTCAACACCCATTTCAAGTGATATGTATATATATATTTTAAGCACACTTGGTGGGACGAATTTTGTTGATGAGGAGACTATGATGCAATAACAAAAGATCAATAAGAGTTTGATAATACTATTAGCAACAATAATCTTTTTTTTTTTGGTCGATAATACGTTTGCTCTTCATTTACTTAGCGAAGTTCGGAGAAATTACATCAAGAACATCGGTGCATAATAAATCAAATAAAGCTGTCGGGGGGTTAGTCACCCAATTTCTAGGAAGGTAATTTTTTCGTTGGGCTTTTGCAACTCAGTCTGCGGGCCTATTTGCTTCTCTACTGTAGTGGGCCAAAGAGAGGCCCGTGAACCTGTTTAACTTTTCCTTGATCTAGTCCATGAGCGGCACCACCTCCCATCTGAAGTTTTCTTCGAACGGAAGTCCCCGCACAAGCAGAAGACTATCTGTTTGTACTTCCAGTTGTTCCTCAGTTCTGTTGGAGAGGAAATTTAGGGTTTCCAGGAGAGCAATTGCCTTTGCTTGATCCGCCGAAGATGCCGCCACATTCATGGAGAAGCCCTCGACCAAACAACCCCAGGAGTCCCTACAAATGCAGTCGATGGCAACTCTGTTCTCGTCTTCGCCCCTATCCTCTTCCAGATCTGCGGTCTCGTGTTCATGCCTGCGGAAGGATGTGTCAATGTTCAGTTTGAGTGAGCCTGGTTTCGGGGGTTGCCACCGATTCGTGTGGGTCTCGCTTGTTGTCTTCTTTGCTGCTGTTCTGTTTCAAGTTTCAAAATTTTCCTGTAATGCTTATGATTTGAACAGAGTTTGCTTCGGGAGGAGGGGTTTTTGGTCGAAGATATACTTGTTTCGGTCTTGCCAGATGCTCCACAAGGTAGTAGTGATCTGATTGAACTTTAAAGAGCTTTGTGGGTCTTTTTTCCTCATGTACATCCAGTCATCAATTCTCGTTAACCCTAATCTGGTGATTTTGATTTTCATAGTGTTTGCTTTCCATATTTGAGTTGTCCAAGGGCATAACAGCAATGTGTGTTCGATAGTCTCGGCTTCTTTTTTTGCAGATGGAGCAAAGTGGGTTAGGTACTATTCTCCTTCGGTGAAGGTTGTCCATTGTAGGCAATGCATTTTGGCTTACATTCCAGAGAATTGTTTGACTTTGGATATAGTATCTGAGTGCCAAATATGTTTCCGTATATCTGGCTTTGTTTGGTGAGAAGACGTTACTATTGTAGGTGGTGGGTTGACTGCTTGGTCTCGTATAGTGAAGTACCCATTCTTTACTGTGTAAGACCCCGATTTGTTATGCATCCATACTAAACTGTCCTTTATAGTTGGAAGTCCAATAGGAATAGCAAAGATTTCCTACACCCCGTTTTCATCAAACATCATTCAAAGTAAGGTTTCATTCCATATGCCATTCCCCTATTCTATGAGTGCACCTACTTTTTTTGGTTCATCTCTTGTAGCCAGGCCTCCAATTAATCTGCTTTTCAGCCATTTGTCCTCTATTATCGAAATTTTCTGACCATTACCAACAGACCATATAACATTTGGTGCTATAGAGTTTCTTCCCACAATAACGCTTCGCCATCCCCACGATGGTCGTGAACCATTTCTAGCTTGCCAGAAATCGCAATGTGGATGATATAGGCCCTTCATTAGTTTGCTTAATAGGGAGTGAGGTTGCTGTGGAATGCACCATGCTTGCTTTCCTAGCATGGCCTCATTGAAAGCTGTTAAATCTTTGAAGCCAAGGCCTCCTTCATCTTTCCTAAGTTTTAATTTCTCCCATTTTTTCCAATGAATCCTAGTATTATTTTTACCATTCCTCCACCAAAAATTTGCAATCTTTTTCTCTATAGCTTTGCATATTGACATTGGGATCTTGAATATAGACATTGCGTATTGTGGAATAGCCTACACCACTGATTTAATCAATATCTCCTTACTTGCTCTTGTTAGCAAATGTTCCTTCCAACTTTCTAATTTCTTGTTAGCTCGAGCTAAAATCCAAGCAAAAACATCTTTCTTTGAGCCTCCCCAATCCAAAGGAATACCCAAGTATTTCCTTATTTTATCTATTTCTGGGACCCTTAACTTTGTTGCCATATTTCTCCTTAGGTTCATTGGGCAATTCTTGCTAAAGTAGATACTTGATTTATCCAGGTTTATGGCCTATCTTGAAGCAAAGCAATATTGGTGTAGTATTTCCACCAAATTCTAACATTCCATTATAGTACCATGGAGGAAGAAGATGGAGTCATCTGCAAATAGTAGGTGTGATAGAGTAGGACAACCACTATTCAGCTTAATTCCCTGGATTGTGCCATTATCTACTGTTGTTTTCATTAAATGTGAAAGGACATTAGCTACTAGGATGAAAAGATAAGGGGATAGAGGATTCCCTTGACAAATCCCTCTTGTAGGTTTAAAGAAAGATTAGGGCTCACCATTGAAATTAATACTAAAGGAGACCGTTGAAACACATTGTGTGACCCATTGCACCCACTTCTCACAGAAACCCATCTTAAGCAAGCATTCTTGAAGAAAATCCCATTCAATTCGGTCATATGCCTTTTGCATGTCAAGCTTTAGGACCGCTTGAAATTTGCTTTTTCTCTCCCAAGGTCTCAGCTTATGAAGTACTTTGTTCTTCTGCTATAATGTGTGGTAGCACAGGTTTAAGTCGATTTGTTATCACTTTGGAGATTATTTTTATAGATAAAATTGCAAAGGCTTATAAGCTGGAATTGTTCAAGCTTTTCTGGGTTTGGGGTTTTGGGGATAAGTGTGATTTGGGTTATGTTTAGATCAGGATTTAGGTAACTAGTCTCAAAGAAATTCTGCACTTCACTGAATATGTCCTGGCTTATATATGACCAATGATCTCGATAAAATAGCCCATTAAGCCCATCTGGTCCGGGAGCTTTAGGCTGCGCATGATAAAATTTATGTTTCTTGATTTTTCTGTTTCTTTGTTCCCCGGAACAGGTTTGGAACAGAAATCCGTTTGGTAACACAAATTGATTTCTCTATTTCTAAAACAGATTTCTGTTTCAGAAATTGTTTTGGGGGAGAAATCAGAAACTAGAAATTGTAGCTTCTCTGTTTCTGAAATAGAAATAGAATTTTTTTTTTTTGAGACTTTGTTTAAGAAACATGCATGACTTATGTATTTCATTTCATAACTTATGTATTTGAGACTTTGTTTATTTATGTTTTTAAGTTGCAATTATGATGATATTATTGCTATAGGCATTCTTCTTTAAGGAATGTCATTGAAAGATCATTTGGGGCATTGAAGAATCGCTTTTTCATTTTGAGGCACATGCCCTCATTTGCACTTCGAAAGTAAGCACATATCATAATTGCATGTTGTGCCATCCATAATTACATCCGTGATTAAGACAAGATGGATAAGAACTTTTCCCTATATGGAGATCTGATGTACGTGGTTGAACCTACGCAGGATGAGCTTGCAAACATTCAGTTGACCGATGAGGGAAACCAAATAAATATGCTTAGGAAAACCATTGCCAATAAAATGGCAAGGGATAATAATATGCCGGAAATTCCATGAAATTATATTTTCAACTTTTGTAATGTATTAGTATTATTTCGACTATTATTTTGTATTTGGGGATTTCCTATGTTGTTATCTAATCAATTTCTATTTCTAGCACAACTTTCATTTTATTAATTTTGAATCGCCCGCAAATTGCGCCTCCCTCCATGTCAACTAGTACCTAACATAAAATCACTTTGTGGTCTCAAAAGAATGCAAAAAAGTGTAGTGACTTAAACCCGAATCTTGAATGAGGAGAATAAATACATTCACTATTTGCATATTAGCATTTGAAAATACCAAATCTTTTATAGTTTGCATATTAGCATTTTTTATACTAATTACTAGCTTTTATTTACATAAATTGCTAATGTTTTGAAGTTCCTAACTACTCTATCGAATTACCAATATAAATTAAAGTGATTTATCAACTTTTATCAAATTAAATTACCATCATAAGCACCAAGAAGAGTGAGGTAAAAGGATGGGGACAACATGATTCATAGAAATAGAATTTTTTTTTTTTTCTGTTATCAAACGGATTTCTGTTTCAAAAATAGAAATTTTGAGTCGTTATCAAATGGGTTTCTTTGCTTAGAAACTTGGCTAGGGAATAGAAATTGAGAAATTGATTTCTGGCCGAAAATCAATTTCTGTTTCAGAAATTTTATCATGCGCACCCTTAGTAGCCCCTAGCTATTGCATTGCATCTGTAATTTCCCCCATTGTGACTGGTTTGACTAACTTTTGATTCATGCTTTCATCAACTGAGGTTGGGATTTGTTGTATGACAGGCTGGAAGTTGTGAGGCCCTACTGAGTTATACAAATTTTTGAACAAAGTTCCTGTCATTTCCTTCAAAGGCTGTTCCTCGTCCATCCATTCCTCATTAGTGTTTTTTAGCAAGGTAATTCTATTTCTGGATCTCCTTTGAATAGTTGATGCGTGGAAAAATTTTGTATTTCTATCCCCCCACTTTAGCCAGGTGATTCTAGATCGCATTTCCCAATACATCTCCTCTTGACTCCAAAGCTTTTCTATTTCTTGGGTTATCTGCTTTGCTATCTCACTTTCTTGGTCCACTCTAAAACCATTTTTCATTCTTTGTAACTTATTTCTCAGTCCATTAATTCTGATATCTGCATTTTCCAGCTTGATCTTGCTCCAATTTCCTAGTTTTTGTGCCACGATTTGCAATTTTTCCCCCATATCCAGATTCTGGGTTTCAAATTTAGCCCATGTATTCTTGACGAGTTACCCACATTCTTCATTTGTTGACCAGAATGCTTCGTATCTAAAAACCTTTTTCGTCCTTTTCTTTCGCGAGTTAAATGATAAAATAAGTGGGCTATGATCAGACCCTATGGCTGGCAATGCCGTGCATTATGCATTAGGGTGTGCTATCCTCCATTCTGATTATGCATTAGGGTGTGCTATCCTCCATTCTGAAGTACATAGAGCTTTGTCTAGACGTTTCTTGACCAGTTGTTCTCCTATTATGTTATTTTTCCAGGTGAAGGCACAACCTTTGCTCTCCAAGTCCATTAAGGAGCATTGAAAGAGGAATTCCCTAAATGCTGTTAGCTGGTAAGTTTCAGCCCTCTTTTTACCTGCTTTTTCCCAATGATACAATATTTCGTTGAAGTCCCCCATGCAAAGCTAGGGTAAATGATGTGTGGTACTTTTTCAATATAGGGCCTCCCATAGCATCACTCTATCTTGAAATTCATTAGGAGCATGAACAAAGCTAATATGCATTTGATGTTGAGTTTCCTTGAGTAGGCATTGAACATGAAAATGATTTTTTGAATAAGAGTCAACGGATAACCTTACTTGCTCATCCCAGAAAAGGGCTAAGCCCCCTGTGATTCCTTCTAGATTCACCACGAAACTGTTTTGAAATTTCAGCCTCCTTCTTATGCATTGCACCTTGGGTTCTTGATTTTTAGTCTCCATTAAAAACATAATACTAGGCCTTTCCTGAGTCGCTAGGACCCTTAATGCCTGAATTGTCAAGGGTGTGCCAAACCCCTGACAATTCCAACATAATAGCTTCATGGATGATCCGGTGGCTTATTAGGGTTAGCTACCAAAGCCCATTGGTTTGACTTCTCCACCACTTTTATAGGGGTCTCCACCAGCTGAGTGTTATCGAATTTTGGTGTTCTTGAGGATTGAGCTCCATACAGGCAAAATCTCTTGCCTTTCTTTGTAGTTGAACCCTTTGTACATCTGTATTTATTCCTTATCAGCCCATTTTCCCCTGGTACGGTCTGTTCCATGTCCATTTCCGCCTCCTTATATTGTTCCTCATATAGCACCATGACAAATTCTTTATCAATATAACAACTCCCTCTTTTTTATGGCCCTTTCTCCTCCGTAATGACCATTTCTATATTCTGATTGGGTTGACTCTTCTCCTGTGGGGTTTGTTGTTCTACATTGCCCGGTTCATATATAGCTAGCACTTGATTTGCATTCCGTTGTTGCTGATACGTGCCTATTTCAGGTGCTGAATTTGTAAGTGTCTCAAGCACAATCTCATCTTCATTTGGTGGTATCTCCTGTTTGCCATAAAAGATCTTCCCATACGGGTTGAGTTCGCGAGCTTCCGCTCGTAGCCAATGTCCGAACCTACCCGGTAAGTTTTCTGCTAACCCTGAGGTTTTGTAGGGTATTTCTTTGCAATCCATAGCATAATGCCCAATCTTTCCACATGAATAACAATAGTGCGAAAGTCGTTCGTATTTAAACTCTACCCACAACCTCTTATTCTCCAGATTAATCAGAACGCTTGTCTTTAGGGGCATCTCCAGATTCAACTTAACTTTTGCCTTACCAAACTTGTAACTGCTATTGCCTTTTGTATTTAGTTTCACCTCAATTACTTCTCCCATCTTTGCTGCGATATCACTAATGGCTTCATAAGTAACTCTCCCAAGTGGGAGTCCATAGAAGTGCACCCAGAAAGCACAATGTGTAAATTCATAGCATAAATCAGGAGTATCGGGTTCGCATTGCTGTAATACTAGTAAATTACCGAAGAAGGACCATGGCCCCGAGTCTAAAACTCTTTGTTTGTCAGCTTCAGATTTGAATGAGAAAGAAAAGTATCCCGGTTCCAACACAGTGCATGTAACATTCTCAACTTTCCATACTTTTTTCATTGTAGTTAGGAAGGCTATATAATTCACATTTGGTTTGGAATAGAGTTTCCCGAACAAAGTTTTCCTACATTCAGACAATTTTTCTGCGGAAATACCACCTTTAATATCAACAACATCATCCTCAGACCATAGATTACCAAGACTTTTGCAAAGTGTTGTGACACGCTTCTCTTCATCGTACTCACCTGCCATCTTTTAATACCCAGGTCTATGAGTATCTTCACTCTAACTATCTTTACACTTTTGGAACCATCAAAAGACGGAATAACTTGCCTAGTGCGATTGAAGGGAGCTTTGATGTGGTAATTGCTATTATGATTACTCTGGGATCGTGTCCAATGGGTGGTGTACGTGGTGCATGATTGGGTGGATTTGGCCAAGGGATTTGCGATTGAAGTTCCCGATTGTGAAGAAGGCGGATCTTCTCAACGAGACAGAAAGGATTTGGGATGGGATGGGTTTTAGGGTTTTGTTCTTGGGGGGAAATGTATCAAAAATTGTGAATACTCGATTGTGTTGATTATGGAGAACTTAGGGTTTGCCATTTGAAAAGGATCGAAGCTTACCTTGAATAAAGCTAAAAACTACCTAATCGGTAGGGAAAAACTCGCCATTCGGGAGAGGGTTCTTGTAGCAACAATGCACATTTGAAATCTTTAGCTGCACGGAGAGCGACAAAAGGAAATCCAAGAGAAGTAGGTGATCTTCCAAGACATCTCACTGAAAAGCAGTTAATGAATGTTGCTCCAAATTTCAATATGGTGTCAACCATGAGAAGATTGCTTGAAGAATAATGGAATGACATGGTCGATTACCAAGTAAGTCACAAGTCGACCATAGTCAAATCAATGAGCATCAATGTTGTGAATGGTACTGTCAAAATTGGGATTATCCAAAAAACTACTTCAATTCCAAGCAAATTTAGTGGTAATAGGGTACATTTCTAATCTCTCTTCATTTATTGATAATAATAATATTGGTTAGGGTAGTCAACCCCCTACAAGAGTTATGCAAAGGCCCCAATCTTCTAATCAATGGTGGAATAATGAAAATAACCAACTAAAAACTAGTCTGAATACTATGAATGATAATAATAATTGGGCAATGAAAATGTTCAACATAACATGCCTTTGTTGAATGTGGAAAATGTTTGGATAGTTAAACCAATAGAAAATTTTGATAATGTAAGGCTAGCCATACCGCCTAATAATTGACAAATTCCTCATAGGCCAAATTTGACGATCAATGCCAATGTGGATAACTAAGCTAGACCACAGTCTTTGCCTAGGGGGAAAAGATGGTCAACCTTATCTACAACAGATTGAACAAGTGGCCGATGTTGTATTACAATACTTACAAACTTATAGAAGGGTTGTTAGACCCGTTTATAGCAAGCCACATCCTGATTAGATCGTCACTATACCCTATCCTAGAGGATTAAGATTTCTAACTTTGCCTTTTTCACTAGAAAAGATGAACAATTGACCATTGAACAAGTCGGTTGAATTATAGCTTAGTGTGAGGAGGCAAAAATAAATGAATTTCTAAGACTTATATTATTTCCTTTGTCTTTATTAAAATTTGTTTTAACTTGTTACACTAACCACCACCCCAATTCTGTTAGTAATTGGGTTGAGATGGAAAGGCAATTCCATCAATTTTACGTCCCTGACTAAATTGGGAAAGTGTAAAAAATTTAAGAATAAATTAGTAAAATTGAAAAGTTTATAACCGGATTGGTTACCGTACAATAAATTTAAAAATTTTTGGATAATTATCAATATTTACTATTAATGGCAAGAAATCTTATTGTTACCTTCTAAGCCTAAAGCATAACCCAAGATAACTAGGCCGAATCTTTCAATTTCATCACCTAAATCACCTGTTTCCAATTCTGAAAATTTTCAAATATTTCATCTAAGGAACGCAACAATAATTTTTTTTTTGCCGCTCCAATTTCTCCTCAGGGAGATTGTCGATTTCTGAATCTTTAGTCGAATCCCCCAATTTTTTCATCCTCCAAATGGTTAGCCGATCTTCCAGACATTTGGATTTGATGAAAGTGCAACAAACGATTTCCGAAATTTCTTTATTGCTTGGCTGTGAAATTACTCCTGACAAAATTCTTTTGGCCAAAATTTCTATTGTGAGTTTGAGTCTTTTGAGTTTCTTGACTTAAGTCGTAATAAAAATACTAATGCCATACTTAAGTTTGGGAAATTTATGTCTAGAAACTATTTTGCAGGAATTTATATATCGAGATTTCTTTTCAGGAGATTCAATCAAGACAAATTTATTTTCAAAACTACCAAATTCTTTTATGGGGATCGACGAGGAAAATTGTGCTACTGTTACTGATAGTGACGTGAAGAAAGTTCAAAGTTCAAGTGATGTGAAGAAAGTTCAAAGGGTGTCCCCATGGTCTGAATTCCTATCTGTGGAGCAATTTTATTACTTTACTCGTTGAAAAGGATGTCCAGGCAGCTCGCAGGAGTCGAGTTCTATCCGAGAAACGACAAAGAATTAGAAGTACCCCGAGATTACGCTTTTAATTAACTTTTCAATCTTTAATATATACTATTAGGTCATTAAGAATTTAGTTGATTATGTTTCATTTTTATTAATTATCCAACTAGGAAATTAGGTACGCCGATTTCTCTGTATATATCGTTGTTAATGCATTTCTTTGGCTAGCTTTTGACTATGATTTGATATTGAGTCTATTGAGTTACTGCCAAACTTCGGGTATTCTCCCCATTTCCCCTGTCTATTTTACTGATTTCCTTTCCTTTCATGGTATCCTATTTTCCTCCCCTTTCTATGATTTTAAACCTATATTGACCGTCTTTTGTTATGCGCTTCCATTCTGCATCTGTTTCAATTTATATTAACGATAGGTTTCACATGTTTGAAGGCATGGGAATTTACATTTGTTTGAGACAGCCTATGTAAAGAGGGATTTAATTAACAGGAAGATTAAAGGTATTGAACTCTTAAATAAGCTTGACAAATTCGATCAGTGGGTATATATTTACCTATCTAAACATTTGGAACATAGTTGACGTGTCATTGATTTTAGGTGCCGGTGGAGCCTTCTCAATTAATTGAAGCTATTCTGAAAACTAAGACCAATGTTGAAAGATGCAAGCAGGATATAAGGGGATAAGTACACTAGGAGTGTTACAGCTTTCGCATGGTGCTTGCTTGAGGCCATAACTTTTTTACTTTTTAATCACTTGAGTATTACAAATTTGAATAATCAATCACTCAAGTGCTACCGGCGATTTGCCTCATCAAAAAAGTCGACAATGGTATTAATTTGCAATACATGTGGCATGTTAGAAAGTTGAAGTTAGCATTTGAGAAGGCAAATGACATCACTTGAACGTTTGATCAAAAGATAGCAGAAGTTCCAATAACTTCACGAATAATCATTTCAATGCCATAAATTTTTAGAAGTGAACACTAGGTCCATCGATTTTCAAAAAAGTGATCACTTAAGTGACAAGAAGAGAAAGTCTGAAAATGGCATCATTTAATTGGGGAAGATTTTAAAGAAATAGCAAGAAATGACAATGTTTGTTATATTCGTGCACTCTGGACAAAATTTCCATGTTGAACTTCAGTTTTCTTTTTAAACTTTTTCAAAATTTCATGTCAGAGTGGAAAGTTAAGAAAAAATTTCAGGTATGACAATTTGCTAGAAATGGCACTCAATTGATCAATTTTATACAGATACAGCACTCAGTGAATGTAGAAAGAAAAAAAAGAGTTAAGCACTCACATGAGTATTATACAAAAGTTATGACACTCCAAGTGTACTTATTCAAGATTTAGGTTCCTTCTGTTTTGTGGAAATAAATGACTTAAAAAAAATTTCCTTTAAAATGATTGTTTGTACCGCTTAAAACAATTAGTCTAGAAAATGTTTTTATTATCGAAAACAATTTATATTTAAATATTTTTTGTGGATGTTAAAAATATTTTTCGTTCATTTTTGTAATCAATAAAAACAATAATCTTTTGGGAGATAGTTTTCAAATTATTTATTTTCTACAAAATAAACATAGCCCAAATCAAGTACTTTGGAGAAAAGTTTAGAGATGAAAGAACAATAAGAAATAAAATGGGGGATGCAAACCAAGTGGGAAGGATCCGAAATTCATGACAAGGAAAAGTCATTTGTGAGACGCGACGTAAAATCTCCATTGAATTTATTACCGAACGTATCCAAAGGGTTTGAGACCACAATATATCAATGTCTTGATAAAAATATGTGGTGTGAACGACAGTTTCATGTATGGTCTGCTAGAAAAAGAGTACGCATGGACCACATGTAATTGGTCATATCGGTTAGTACAAGTTTATCAAATCTCTCTCTCTCCCCGAAAGCCAATAGGTGCAAGGCAGATCAAATGACCTTGGAGTCTCTCATTTGGAGCCAATAGGTGCATGACAAATCAATCCCTTTGAAACTCCATCCCAAAGTCCAAACACATCTCTCTCTCTCTCTCTCTCTTAAAGCCATTAGGTGCAAGGCGCACCCAACGAAAAGTCTCTCGTTTGGAGCCATTAGCTACATTACACATCAATGCCTTGAAAACTCCGTTCCAAAATCCATACACATCTCCCCCCCCCTTCTTTTAATTTGACACATGAATGCCTTTAAAACTCAATCCCAAAGTCCAAACACATCTCTCTCTCTCTCCCTCTCTTAGAGCCATTAGGTGCAAGGCACATCCAGTGACCTTAGAGTCTGTCGTTTGGAGCCATTAGGTGCATAGCACATCAATGCTTTTAAAACTCCATCCCAAAATACAAACACCTCCCTCCCTATCTATTAAAAGGATAACTTCATACAGTGACCATTTAGGTATGATCGTCCATCCATGTGTCGCTCAATATTATCCCTAGATCTCACTCATACCAATTTTTTTTTCCTAATAAATAGCTCTTATTTTCTTGTAGGAACTAGCCTATAGAGCTCAAAACTACTGGGAGTAAGTAGGATAAATCCTCTTCTAGCTATTGTTTTATACCATACCGATGCCATACTAACGAGACGAACGGTATGCAATTCAACCGGTTGAACTGAATAAATAGACGGCTAGAAAAATAAATAATGTATAAATGGCAGAGCTCAATTTCACAAAGTACATAGTTGAGGGTCATGGGGTTAAATCTCACTTATGCGCATATTAGAACTTTATTGAGAAAGGTAACATTGTTTGCCATTAATGGAGCAACAGCTCTACCTAGTTTCGATATTAAAGTGCATGGAATGGTTTCCAAGAAGTTGAAGGTTCAAACTATGCCCTCACAATACAGTTTATTTTTTATTGAAAACGGACCGATCTAATCTGGCCAAACTGAAATGGTTTGACTGGCATGGTTGGTTCAGGCCGATTTTCTGTCTCTTGACCGGTTTTGATCATCGACCTTATAAAGGTATGAACCTAATCGAAGCCAGGTTGAACCAGCAGGCCAGTTCGTTTTTCAAACATCGCTTTTATCCCGACCCTAATCCCTGTGACTATAAGCCCCGAACGGTCATTTAAGTGGTGGTTTTTCTTTATAAATTATTTCATAAGATCCCTCTACCCGACGACAGAATTTAGGTATTTCTACTCCCCCGTTCATAGCGCGGACTTCTCACCAGTGGCAATTAATGTCGCGTGCGTGCCCGTGCAACCTGTATTAGGTGCCTGATTTCTTCACTACTATTCTCCTCCTTAAAAGCCTGTGAGGTGCTCTGCACCTTGTTCGAGTCCTCTCGCATTTGCAATTGATCCTTATCCTTGTCGTATTAAACAAGGAGCCAAGTCTGTCTCCAAACTATAAAACTTGAGATGGACGTCGGGACACCCTCATGTTCGGACGCCTGAAATCGAGACATTTATTTATAATGCATTGTGTTCCCAGATGCTCAAATCACAAGAAAGATGTTTTGGATAAATAAAAGATAAGGCGGACATCCGGACCAAATAAATCAAACGCGCGATTTAATTTTTGCTCAATTTGGACGTTTCATTTCGAAAAATATTTCCAAGACTCGCTGCGCCTTCTATAAATGCCATGGGTGTTGCTAATATTGGGAAAATGACACAAGAAGAGTCATAATTTTTGTACGATATTTTTTTTTTTGGTGTTGTAACTTTTTAATTGATGACTTAAGTACTATGAATTAAACGAAAAAAGTTCACTTTGATGCCATAACTTTTCAATCATTCCTCTAAGTGTTGGAAATCTCATGTGGTACTAAAATTGATGGCATTTAGGTAATCGGTTAATAGGTTACGACACCAAATTGGTTTTTTTTTTTCAAAGTTGTGGAAAGTGATCGATTGAAAAGGCATGGCACCAAAATGAGCACAATAAAAAAGTTATGGAATTTGAGATATTCAAATGGTACACAACTTGTGTTCTTTTTTTTCCCCAACAAAACAGCTTTAATCGTGGACACAGGCCCCTTCATTGAGCCTGGCTTGGGCTTTTGAGATTAGCCTTGCCAGGCCCTCGGCTGGCCTGTGTAGGGAGGTCTAGCTTCCCCCTCCCGTTTTGGGTCCGCCTGTCCGAGCAACCCCGGCGGGCTGCAACCCTCAGTTGTTATTTCATTCCCTTCCTTTGTGGGGAAGGGTGGGGCGCCTCCCGGGAGCCACCCGCACCGAGTCATTATTTTTTCCCCCCGACTTGGGTATTAGGGGTACCGCCTTTTAAGGTCATGCTTAGGACCTAATAGCCTTTGATTGGGTAGTTATAGTTTGCAAAATTGACCACCTATTCAAATTGATGGCGATGGATGTCGGATGCGTAGAAAAAGAGTACGGAATTTGTGTATTTCCAACATTTTCATTACTTTATTCTGGCCAAAGATAAGCCGGAACGAGCTCATTTGAAATGATCTGGTCATGTCAAACAAGGACCTTTGGATGCTCCAGCGAGACAATTTGTTAGGAGAATGGATATTCATGTGAAAAAGAGCAGGGAAAGACCTAAGGAGAGAAAGCAACGAGGAATATTGAAAGTCAAGAGGAAAAGTACTAAAAAAATCTCTAATTTATTGCATTTGTATCGATTCGGTTATAATAATTTTAATTAAACCAATTTGATTATAAATTTTTTGCATTTGTTCCAATTAAATTCATTTGATTAATTTTGACTGAAAATCACTAACATGAATGCTAATTATCCTACATAGCATGACCAGTATCAATGGAGATAAATTTTACAATTTTTAAATATTTTTATTATTATGGCCAACAAGGGTCGTTGGTAAGGGTCTAGCCCTCGCTAGATCCAGTGAGAGCGGCCCATCGACCCTCATGACTGCCTTGCCTTGCCAGCTACAATGAAAAAGAGATGAGGGAAAGTGTGCGACTATTATTGATAGTGATTTGAAGAAAGTTCAAAGTTCAATGGTGTCCACATAGTTTGATTCCCCATGGAAAATGATTGGCTAATCGTACCATTAGCTTGGAAAATAGATGATCAGCTCTTGGTCACACATTTTTAGTGAGAGAGAGATTTGTGTTTGACTCGGCAATTTCCACACATGCATTGGAGAAAGGAAATTTTTGTGGATATCCTATGACCATCACAAGATCACACAATCATTATATCATTAGCTCGTTAAGAATTCTGTTGATTGTGTTTCACTCTTAGTAATTATCCAATTAGGAAATTAGGTATGTTGATTACACTGTATATATTATATATTATTTATAACTGTTAATGCATTTCATTAAATTCTGTTTGTTTGACGAAAAAAAATGATTTGGAAAAAAAAATTCCTATAAATGATAGGTTATATTACTTGAAATAATTAGCTAATATAATTTTTTTTAAATTATAGACAACAACTTATGTGCCAATATTTCGTGGAAAGTGAATTTTTTTCATTCATTTTGATGAGCAATATAAACGATCTTTTTTAGGAAAATAATTTTTAAATTATTCATTTTCATGAAACAAATTGAGCCTTAATTAGCTTTTGATTATGAATTGATATTGATTTTATTGAGTTATTGCCAATCTTTGGGATTTCTCCCCATTTCCTCTTTCTTTTAATTGATTTTCTTTCATTGCTCAGGATCGCATTTTTCTCCCATCTCAACGGTTTTCAATCTTGTTTTGCAACCAGCTTCCATTCTTCATTGATTTTCCTTTTTGGATGCATTTATTTTGTAGAAGATGAATGATTTAGAACACATTTTCCTAAAAATAATCGCTTGTATAACCTACAAAAAAAAAAAATCTTATCATCCACCAAAATATGTAGATATATATTGTTGTAGATAATAGAAATATTTTTTATTGACCAATTATTTCAAGCAATACAAGTGAAACAAATAGAATCCTCATACTATCCTATTTTTCCTCTACTTTTTTTTTTTATTTATAATGATTTAAAACCTATCTTGACCGTCTTTTGCTATACGCTTCCATTCTGCATTGGCTTCAATTTATATTAGCAATAGGTTTCACATGTGCGTGGAAATTCCTATCGGTTTGAGGCGGCCTATGTAAAGAGGGATTTAATTAACAGAAAGATTAAACATACTGAAACGCTTGACAAATTCAATTATTGGGTATATACTGTATAATTACATATGTAGACAATTGGAACAGAGTCAAAGTGTCATTGATTTTAGGTGCCAGTGGGGCTTTCTAAATAAATTGATGACACTTAGGGCTTTCTCACTGAACTCCATAGTTTTGCTTCTAGAGAACGGAGATTAGTAGTGAGAGCAAAGGTAGAGGCGATCAGTATTGAGAATGAGGGACAGAGTGACGACAGTCTAAAAGAGTAACTTAGGATTAGGTCCTATTCTACCTAGGATAGAACTGACCAATTCGAGGCCCTAAATCGGGAATTGAACTGATCAAGGCCGGCTTCTGATTTTTAGAACTGAAAGCCACACCGGTCCTCATGTGAATTAGCCGAGGACAGGTTCATGTTGGCTTACAAATTTAACCGACCCTATTGCTCAACCTTAATCTTAACTCCTAGCTACACGCTTCTTAAATTTTAGTTAATTCGCATACATCCCAGCCTACTAATATGAGTTAAAAAGTGAGTTTCTGACCTATTGACACTTCTGCCTTTGTCAAACAACTGTTGCAAAATTCGGATGATGTGCTCCTTCGTTTGTCCCGGAATGCATTGAAAAATCACCTCGAAGCAGACGGGTCCATGGGATTTTAGAGGAGCCTCCCGTGGAATATCCGTAAGCATGTACTACAATTGCCCGTGGGAAGAGATTGGCAATCGCCGACCCAGGTGTTATAGCTTCCTCTACGAAGAGATCTCTCTACTTTTGCAAGAAATAGCCTTTGGTTTGTTAACCAATTCCTAGCCTCGTCCATAACTTCTAGAATATATTTCTTTCTTCTTCAAATCATCGTCGAAAGATGAAAGAATTTCATATTTTGCTTGCCTTCGTGGAGCCAAACTTGCCTCGATTTTTTTTTTTTTTTTTCAAGTTGGTTGATGATCAAATGTGGCTGAATTCAAGGGACGGAGTCAACATTCAGCATATAAAATACAATTCGAGATATAAAAAGCTCTAAAATTGAATTTTGATGAGACTAGAACCAGAAGAATGCATGGCAGGGGAACTATTAATATTTGCATGCCTACAAGATGCCCAATGTCTAGAATGATTATGATTTATGCACGAGCATTTTAGGAGTACTTCGCCTATGACTTGCAGTTCAAAGAGTGCTGGTGAGATAATTTCAACACGTGATTGAGTAATGATGCACAAAGAATTCACTTCTGGTTAAATGACTCTTCATCTTGACCTTGAAACCAAATATCTAGGTAAGAGGGAAGGGCAAACATTCATCTTGTCACTTGCTGGGTCTTGACGAGAGATATTGCAAGAGAACTGATGTGGGCCAAAATCTCAAGCCCATTCTATTGGGCCTCAGACCCACTTGAACAGACCCGGGCCACGTAAGGCTAAAGCTCAGGTAAGCTCAGGGAGAGAGAATCCCGTGTAGGTCCATCACAACTCGAAGGGTGGAGTTCAGACTTGAGAGGGAACTCAGCCCATCAAGGATGGGACGGGTCCATGTCACCAAGAAGACCAACAGCAATTGGGCCTTCCAAGCCCATGTTCAAGTACGCCCAATTCACTTTTTATCTTGCAATTGATATGCTTACCATAACAAGATAATAGCATAAATGGTCCTTAAACATTGATTCAATATGCCATGTCTTCCTTGAACTTTTAATTTGTATAATAAAGTCCATGAACTTTGGCTCAATGTGCCATGTTATTTCTAGACTTTTAATTTGTTTAATATGATCCTTTAATTATTGATAAATGTTCAATATAATCCATAAATATATGAAAATGTTTAAAAGTGCAAAGACCACGTTTAACATTGGATCTAAGTTCACGGATCATGTTAAACAAATTAAAAATTCAAAAATGATATTTCATATTGAATGAAAGTTTAGGAATCATTCGTATTATTTTCTCTATTATAGGTCCAAGAGAGAGGGGAACACCAAAATTCCCAAGTCCCAAGTTGAAGGATAAGTTTGGGACGGTATGAATAAGTAAATATGGCTACCCTGGAAGCTAGAATATTTTGCCTCTTTTGGCTCTCTTCTCTAGGAATATTCTCTCTCATTTATTCCCAAAGCTTTCTTGCCACTTCTTTATTGCTCCTTTCTTGCCACTTCTTTATTGCTCCTAATTACTAATATAAGTATCGGATAGCCTTACTAAGGTCAAATCAAGGAGACTTATTTGCTTGTGGCTTGTAAGCAGCCTAGTTGCAAAGAAGTGCTGCAAGCAAGCCCACAGAACTTGATGAGAACTGCGCATCATCAAGAATGAATCTGGAGCATGCCGGAGGACTTGCACATGAGAACAATGGGCTGATTTCTTTTCTTTCACTAGGTTCATAATTTTTATCATTTCACACAGACATACCTATTTATGACATTGACAATAATACGTTGGTATTGTACATGTCTGCATAGATTATAGCATGTAAGCCATTTCGAAAATTGTCATAGGCCATGTGGTGTTCTCAAAAGAGGAAACGACATAATATATATTTCAAAGACGACAACAATTTCAAATTGGCAGGAAGATGGAAACAATACTTCAAGATTAATTTTACTTGGTAATTGAAAAGTGTTTGAACCATCTAGTTGGACTTATCTCCATGGATATTACTAGTCTTTGTTTTGAAACCAACGATATTGATTGCTCTTGAAGTATCAAAGAATTACTCCATGATCATGTACTCGATAAGTGCTCCACCAAGATGTTCCATGGAAGTACAAAACCTATAGTTTTGCTTCTATATGTACTAAATTTTGCATCTCTCTCTCTCTCTCTCTCTCTCTCTCTATGTGGTAAATAATTCACTGGAGTTAATACACGTATTAACATGAATCAGAATAGTCAGAAATCATGCGATTCAAACAGGGACCATCATAGGTTCTATAGCCTTTATATGCAGGGATCACCATGGGAAGATGCAAGAGGGTTTTACCAAGACTGTACCTGCTTTGTCGGCTTTGCATACCGAGACCCAAGCTTTGCTCTTCACCCTTCACCACCTATTGCAGCAAAACAAATCAGAAGCGCCTCTCCAGATAGAATCAGACTGCCTTCTCTTGGTCAACTCCATCAACAATCAGCTTGATCCTCCATGGGAACTTCGTGCTCTGTTCGCCGAAGCAGCTATTCTCATGCGTCACTTCTCTCTTCTTCAGTTTAGGTTTTGCAAGCGTAGGGCAAATTTTGTAGCGGATTGGGCCGCAAAAGCCCACGCAAGAGGGTATCTTCTATCTAATAGGGCCGTCTGTCCCCCCCCCCCTCCCCCTTTATTTGATCTTCTCCTTTCGGACGCTTTAGCAGCGGGTTGTATATTTGTTTCCTCTTTATCGCATCTTTTTCTGTCCAAAAAAAAAAAAAACAGGGACCATCATTTTTTATGAATCAGATTGAGTTTAGTAATATAACATACTTATGCAATAATTTTTCCTTGTTCAGTCAAACCCGTTCAATCAATCCCCTCCCCAAAATCTCCCCTTAATCTTAGGACGCGCATGACAAAATTTCTGTTTCTCGATTTCTCTGTTTCTCTGTTCCCCGGAACAGGTTTGGAACAGAAATCCATTTGGTAATGCAATTTGATTTATCTATTTTTAAAACAGATTTCTATTTCAGAAATAGAGAAATTGAAAAAATCAGAAATTGAAATTTTTAACTTTTCAGTTTCTGAAATAGAAATCAGAAACTGAAATTTTTAACTTTTCAGTTTCTGAAATAGAAATCAGAAACTGAAATCAAACCATATAAAAGAACTTTGTGCTTTCTTGCTAACTTAATTTACTCATAACCACAATTTCACAAATTATTGCTAATTTTCTTTTTCTTATTTTGCTCGTGTTTCTTTTTGCATTTTTTTCAATTTTTTTATAACTTCCTCTTTAGGAAGAAAGGCAATCGAATGGGTTCCCAATTTTCGAAAACAACCAAAGTTCTTAAATGCTTACTTAAAAACAATGGGACTCTTTCCTCCTAGAAAAGACACGCGCATGGCCAATTGAAGAAAAAGTTTTTATGTAATAGATGAATAAAAAACGTGCTTAGAAATTTAACCTTTTTTTTTTTTTTTACGGATTCAAAATTCTTGCAAAATCAAAATAATTAGATTGTTACATAATCTTGAATTTTAATTCGAAGGCAAGAGATTCAAGATAATCTCTCTCTTTGCTATGCAATGGCCATTAAAGGTTCATTGAGCAACAATAATGAAATTAGGGATGAGCAACTGGACTAATTTAATTCGAGAATCAAAATAAACCGACCTTCCCTCGATTGGTTCCTAACCATAAACGTTACTTTAAGGTAGAATTCTCATATATTCCTTTACACCATTAATTTTATTTTGTTGATAATTTGTATTATACTAGTTTTTGATAAAATGACAAGGCTGTATAGGCGCCATTGATGGCACCCATATTCATGCTTCCGCAGTACTTGTCTGAACCTATGCAGGATGAGCTTGCAAATGATACATTGACCGAGGAGAGAAACTAAATAAATATGCTGAGGAAAACAATTGCTAATAAAATGGCAAAGGATAATAATATGCTGAAAATTCTATGAAATTGTATTTTCAACTTTTGTAATGTATTAGTATTATTTCGACTATTATTTTGTATTTGAGGATTTTCTATATTGTTTTAGTATTATTTTGACTATTATTCTGTATTTGAGGATTTCCCATATTGTTATCTAATCAATTTCTATTCTTAGAAATAGAAATTTTGTTTTGTTATTAAACGGATTTCTGTTTCAGAAATAGAAATTTTGAGTTGTTATCAAACGAGTTTTTTTGCTCAGAAACTTGTCCGGAGAATAGAAATTAAGAAATTGATTTCTAGCCGGAAATTAATTTCTGTTCCAAATTTTATCATGCGCAGCCTTAGACTCGTTAACCTAAACCTAACATCTCTCTCTCCCCAATTTAATGTTGTCCCATCTGTCTTCACCTCATTGTGAACTCGTCGGCCATGCCCTAACACTTACCTATCTCTTCGTGATAAACTTATTTAATATAGTAAGTAGATATACCAAGATATATATGAACCGTCATATCAATTAACATTCACCCACATAAAATCCTTAAATAAAGTTCACTCATATATTAAACTCATGCAGTAATTTGAAATTACTAATTTCTCCTCTTTTTCTCAATTATTTTAATAATTTACCAACATTACTTTTGTGATATACCAAGGCGCTAAACTGACTAAATTGTAGGTAATTTTAGCCAGTTACTGATTTTCTATTTTGAGTAGTATCAACATCAATTTATAATGTTAAAAGTACCAACTACTTCAATAATCAACCAACATTGCTTTGTGGCTTACCAACGTGGTAAAGTTACAACTTTAAATACGAAATCTCAACCTTAATTTGATTGATTTACAGGCATTGATCATTTTAAGACACCAAATTTTGGTCATTTACGAGCTTTTTATTCCGCTTAGTTTTGTAAAATTACCAACATTTATTTGTACTGTCAAAATTACAACTATTTTGGTAATCAACCGACATTTCTTTTTTGTCTTACCAATGTATTAAAGTTACTAGTATTTATGGAAAATTACCAACCATAATTGGAGTGGTTTACCAACATTTGTCCCCTTAGTTAACAACTATCTTTAGTTATTTACCATTCTTTTTTTGTCTTTCTTGGTTTTAAAAGGTAACAACATTAAATTATACTTCCTAAAATTTCCAATGATTTCACTAATCTGTCAATATTTATTTTTGAGCCTTACCATGAAGTTACAAATTTTATAACCCAAAAGAAGGAAGGAAATGCCCGGCCACAACTTGTCCCATCTCACCAATTTGATTTCAATGTTCCAACCTTACCTCATTTTAGTCTGATCCAGAAGGTCTCATTTGCAAGTTCAATCTTTTTCCCCATTTAATCATTAATCTATGCGGGTAAATTTGCAAGGTTAATAATGTGAAAATGTGATGCAAAATGAGTGTTTTGAGGGTGGCCATTAATATGGATGAATTATAAAATTAAATGATGAGACCATATAAAAATAAGAGACGCAAATTCGAGTTGATATGATGACAATATTTTAGTTAGAGGTCCAATGACGTCATTATCGACAAGTCCAATTCCTAATTTTTATGGAGTGTATGGATGTCTTATATGAGGCAGAAACTAGTTATCTATAAATTATTATGCCTCTAATTTCTAAATGCATAAAACAAAAAGTTAGGTGTCAATGCAGCCAAGCTTCCACATTTGTAGCCTCCATAGATGATGAATAGGAACTATCTATAGAAGAAGATGAACAGTACTGTTGAAAAGAAAAGAAATGAGATAGAAAAATTAGAAGACTATGCAAAATGACGTCATTTCATCAAGAGTTGTTCACGTCAGATCGCCGAATGGGCAATGTGGGTGACTGAAGATGATTGGATGCCATATCTTCTAGTGATAATTAGCTAGAATGACAAATATTGAAATTTGTGCAAATGTTTAAGACTATATTAATAAAATTGGAAAATTTAGGATTGAATTAACATTGCGATTTTCTTTGAGGGGAACTACCAAGGGAAAGCTAATGAATTATGAAAAGGACTCAAATGGTTACTCATTCAAAAGATGGTACTATCACCCAAGCACACCCTCCTAGCCCCATACCAATCACAACTTGGGCTCTCAATTTTAACACAATATATCTTAACTTTTGGAGCTGCAATTAATTGATAATGGGTCAATTAAAAAATAAAGTAAAATGGCGAGAATACATTTTACTTTTACAAACCAAATATTCTTGAATAGGAGGACTTGATTATGCTATAGTAATTTAGCGCCCTTTCGGTACATTTTCTTTTTATTCGGAAAATCTTTTGCATACAATCTTTACTAGTTTTATTCTATTAATATGTGATGAGTGATCATATGGGTATGCAAACAAGAAAGTAATGCCTAGTAATCAAAATAGTAGATAAATTACCAAAAGACAGAAGAATAAGCACTCAATAGTATAGTTTCTTATCGCTTAGTGCAAACAAGAATTCTACATTTTGTCTAACCCGAAGCATTGATTTCATCAATAATCCTTGGCTTTTGGATTGAATTTTTGGTCAACTCATAAAGTCAACCCTTGGTCAATATATATATATATATATATATATATATATTTGAAAATTTGAAAAATCATCAATTAATCCTTTGCCAACTTAATAACACCATAAACTCTTGATTTTTACAAAAAATAATCGAGGGTTGAATTTTAGGTGAAACCAAGGATTTTGACCCTTGATATGCAAATTTCAAAATTCATTGATTTCTAGTCATTTTTTAGAGTACTATCCTTCTCAACATATGATGCAGGAGCTGTAATGCATTGAAATTTCAAGGTAATTTTGAGAGATCGAGCTTGAGGCAGGTTGGCCAACATCGAGCACCAATTTAAGGCCCTTATCGGTCCTTCAAAAGTAATGCTAATTAGTCTAATGAATTCGGTTGAACCAAATTAACTCAATTTCAATGTCAATTTTGGTAAAATCAAGGTAATTTTGCTTAATTTGACTAAAATGATAGAATTAGGAACAATAAGGTTGGGCGGGGTCAACTTCGTTTACTTGACTTGGTTCAATCCTTTTGGGTCAAAGCCCGATTCGACAAATGGGGCTAAATTAAGTGAGTTGGCTAAACCCATGTGACTAATTAGAGAGAATTGAGACAATTGGTGAGCCTTGGACCGACTCGGTCAACCAAGGTTAGCCAATACATTGAGCCTAATTAGCAAATTACAGTGAAATTTAACTATTGGAGGATCTTGAGCCAACACGGTTAACCCAGGCCGACCTAGGAGGACCTAATTAAGTCCAACCCATTAGGATAACCAGCCTAGCCTAATCAAGCCCATGGTTAGCCCCCTCCCCCTCATATCTCAAAAATTGCTAAAATGCCATTAGCTTTAATTATCAAAATACCCTTTCCAAGTCATCAATCCATAAGAGAGCCAATCTAAGCCAATAATTAGCTTTTCAATTCTAGCCATCTAAAGTGACAATCGATATAACCATTTCACCGATTTTCAGCCAATGAGAGCTTATCTTATTCCTTAAGGAAGCAATTTGAGCAATTGATTACATGAATGGCTAGGATTTGATCCAAAATTTGAATTATCTTCCAAACTTTGTGAGCCAAAAAGGCCTCTATCACTCTTCGCATACAATTCGCCTCTCTCTCTCTCTCTCTCTCTCTCTCTCTCTCTCCCCCCCTCTCTCTCTCTGAGGAGGATGATTTCCATGTCATATCTAGAGCTTCGCCAATCACTGCCTCTTACCAATCGAGCTCCAACGTCGGTGGCCATTTATCCTTGTGCAATCATCATCCTCGGCATATCTCTAGTCTAGTCATTATAGATGACATCCCAAATAATTGGCAGAATTGTCTAATTTGGCCAATTTTGGTCACTAGCTCGCCGGCTTGATTCATCAAGTTCGGATTCTTTTTATTGAGAGTGACCATTCCTCATGATCATCCGAGGAGATAAGCACTAAATCATAGTCTAAAATCAAAGTTTAACTTCAATCTATGATCAATATAGGCTAGGATATGATGGATTTTTTTGAAAGCGGATTGAAAATTGGACTAAAGTTTATGAATTTTTAATGAACTCATGAAATAATTGCATGTTTAGGAGAGTCAAGGACTTAGCTTTGCCTTGGCCGAATCTCTCTGTAGTCACATGTTGATTTTAATTTTGAGGTTATGTTGTTAATTGAGTCTAATTTTGCATGATTAGAATAATTGATTCCTAGAATTAGAGCAAGTGAGAACAGATTTGTTGATTTGCATGTTCATTTTCCGTAGATCATTAGCATAGCCGAACTCCTTGAGGTGAATTTCAATACTCGTTTTGATGTTCATTTGTCCTTAGTTTGATGAACATTAGATAGATGATCATTAGTAGTTGATTGAAATATGATCATGTTTCCTAAGGATTTTTAGGAATAGATGATTGATGTAGGTTTGGTGGATGTTCACATGAGCATTTGTTTGTTATCAGTATCTCTACGTGGGATTCGTTAAAATAGAAACTGTTCTTTTCTTTATTCCTTCTTTTCAAAAATAAATTGAATAGATATCTCCTTGTTTTATTCATCATTCAATTTGATGACCTAAATCAGATAGTTTATTTATTTATTTATTTATTTATTTATTTATATCATAAGACAGAAGCACCAAAACCTACAACTGGGGCATCAACACATAACAGAGCTCAAAGGCCTAGAGGAGGAGAGGCCCACTAGTTTGGAGGGATGGTCTTCATTCGTTGATGTCACGCGGCCCAGTCCGCCATTGCATTAACTGATCGTGGGCAGCACACCAGGCCCACTAGCAGCATTTGCTACAGAAGAGCTTTACATTCGAACAACACCGCACGTGCCTGCCAGTCCATCTGCTCTTCACGCTTCAAGTAGTTGAGAATAACTTGGTTGTCAGACTCCACGACAGCCTTCCCGATTTCTTTGTCTTTCAAGTACTTCAGGGCTTCGAGAACCCCTAGGGTTTCCACCTGCAGAATTGTCTCCGCCCAGATTGTCTTTGTGAATCTGTCTATAAGGCTACCGGAGGAGTCCCGAACGACGCAAGACACGGCTCTCTCCATCGATCCCTCACATAGCGACCCATCTACGTTCAGCTTGAAAGAGACAGCTTTCGGAGCTTGCCAGGTAAGCAAGATCTTTTGTTCTTTGGTTTTTTAGGCTAGTGAAAACCCAAATCCCCATTTTTGGTAGCTAGCTTGCTAAAATTTTGCTAGATCTAGGAGTTTGCAGACCTTTGGTTTTGTACCTCGAAAGACAAAATTGTTGCGCTCCTTCCATACTTGCCAAAGAAGATTTTCGATCTTTTCTAGAGAAGGGAGGTGTGATTTTTTCCTTATAAATTGTACCAACCATTCATCCGTTCATTTAATCTCCCCTGTGTCTACTCGCAGGTTGATTTTCGGGTGGTTCCATACCCTTGCAGCCCATGGACAAAGGAGAAGGGTGTGTTTGACCGTTTCCACCTTGGCTCGGCAAAGATCACATACCAGATTAGGTAAGATCTTTCTTTTCCATAGGTTTTCCTTGGTTATAGCGTTTTGACAAGCATTCCATAGAAAGATCTTCACTTTTGGGCTGGTTTGCATATGCCATATTGCATTCCACAGTTCTATTGGTGTTTGATATGAGGAAGAAGGGTGTTCTGTTGCTTTGCTTGCTGTTGTTCCGTCTCTTAGCAAGTTATAGCCATTTTTGACTGTAAATGACCCATTCTTCGTGCCCGTCCATATTAATTCATCGCTGGTAAAATGACCATTTATTGGTATTGCAAGGATTTCCTGAGTAGTCTGCTCATCAAATAGGTTATTTATCAATGGTTCATTCCACTGTTGTGTCTCAGAGATCATCAACTCAGAAACTTTTTGTGGATCATTTATATTTGCGGGCCCTCCTATTAATTCTCTTTTCAGCCATCTATCTCTTCTAATATTGATAGTTTCTCCATTTCTTATCAACCATCTGACTGAATCCGCAATAGCCTCCCTTCCAATAAGCAAACTTTTCCATCCCCATGAAGATTTAAAACCTTTATCAATATGCCAGAAATCTGAGTGACAAAAATAGAGCCCCTTTAATAATTTACTCCATAGCGTATCCGGATATTTTACCATCCTCCAAGCTTGTTTACCCTATAAGGCTTTATTAACAGTAAGCAAGTCTCTAAATTCCATTCCTCCCCTATCTTTCCTCATCTTCATGATTTCCCATCTTTTTCAATACAAACCAGCCTTTGATTCACTATTTTTCCACCAAAAATTAGCTATTTTTTTTTCTCTATTGCCTTGCAAATTGACACTGGAATTTTAAAAACTGACATGGCATATTGTGGTACCGCCTGCACCATTGATTTCAGGAGTATTTCCTTTCCTGCTTTTGATATGATTTGTTCCTTTTAGCCCTCCAATTTCATATTGACCCTTTTTAAAATCCACCTAAACATTTGCCTCTTCGATGCTCCCCAATCAGAGGGAATTCCCAGATACTTACCTGATCGCTCTAGCTCTGGTACCCTCAATTCTCTTTTCATATTATCTCTTAATAGATATGGACAGTCTTTATTAAAGAAAATGCTAGACTTGTTTAGGTTGATAGCTTGTCCTGAGGCATAACAATACTGATTAAGAACAACTGCAATATTTTGGCATTTCTATAAAGAACCATCCAAGAAAGAAATTGAATCATCGGGAAATAATAAATGAGTCAAAGTAGGGTAGAATCTGTTCAACTTAATTCCTTTGATATTCCCATCTTGTAGAGCTTTACCCATCGAAGATAACAAACTGTTTGTCACAAAAATAAATAGATAGGGTGATAAAGGGTCTCCTTGTCTAATGCCTCTGGTTGGAGCGAAAAAAGGGAGGGGTTCCCCATTAAACTTGATGTTGAAAGTGACTGTAGTGACACATTGCATAATCCAGTGAATCCATTTAGCACAAAACCCTATTTTCAGCAAGCAACCTTCTAAGAAATCCCATTCAATTCTGTCATATGCTTTCTGAATGTCAAGTTTCAGCACCGCTTGTAAGTGTTTTTTCCTTTTTCTCGTTCTCAATTGATGCAACACCTCTTGAACAATATAAATATTATCTTGAATCCGTCTTCCACTAATGAAGGCACTTTGCTCTCTTGAAATCAGCATAGGCAACCATCTTTTCAATTTGTTTGCCAAAATTTTAGATATTATTTTGTATGCAAAATTTCAAAGGCTAATAAGGCGATATTGATCAAGTCTTTTCGAGTGGAGGATCTTTGGTATCAAAGTAATAAGTGTTCTGTTTAGGGCTGGTTCCAACACTCCCAAAAGAAAGAAACCTCGAACTCCCTCCAGCACATTATAATTTATTATATCCCAGTGATGCTGATAAAAAATTCCATTTAACCCATTTGGACCGGGAGCTTCCTGAGCTCCAAGTTGAAACACGGCAACATGAATTTCTTCCATTATTACTTCCACCACTAAACAATCATTTATATCATTTCTGATTAGTGTAGGACATTGATCCAGTACTGGTTGGTAGTTGTGAGGCCCTACCGAAGTATATAGCTCCTTGAAAAAAGACATAGTGAGGTGCTGAAGTTGCTGTTTTCCCCTTATCCACTACTCTGATGCATTTTTCAGCATAGTAATTCTATTTTTTTTTGTCTCCTTTGGATCATTGCTGCATGGAAATATTTCGTGTTTTTATCTCCCCAACAAAGCCAATTGACTCGAGATCTCAAACCCCAAAACATTTCCTCTTTGCGCCATAAGGTTTCTAGCTCTTCTTTTATAAGCTTTATCCTGTTTGGTTCTTGATAAAAGCTATGGCTGTTAGTTAAGGATTGAAGCTCATTCTTTAGGGCTGTTATACGGATATTGCTATTGTGAAATTTCCTTTTACTCCATTCTTTCAATGCTCTGGTGGCATGTAATTTATCTCTCAATCCTCCTTCAAGACAAGGTTGAGATTGCCATGCATGTTTAACTATATCCCTACATTCACCATCTTCAACCCAAAAAGCCTCGAAGTGAAAATCTTTTCTTTTTTTAACAGATTCAACACTACTCACCAAAAAGAGCGGACTATGATCAGACCCAACAGCTGGTAGAGCAAAGGCTTCAGCTTCCAGGAACATGAGCCGCCAATCCATCGAGCAGAACACTCTGTCCAGTTTCTCCTTAACCAAATCAGCCCCTTCTCTATTCTTAAACCAGGTAAATGCAAACCCTTTACAATCTATTTCCATTAACGAGCAATCATGAATACAGCTTTGGAATGCCTGCATTTTATAATTCTCTGCCATCCTTCTTCCCATCTTCTCCCAATAATAAAGTACTTCATTGAAATCCCTCACACACACCCATGGAAGTGTATTAGAAAGACCTATCCGTCTCAGTTTCTCCCATAGCTATAATCTTTCCCCATATATGTTTGGAGCATGCACACAACTTATTCGCATTTTAATCTGACTCTCATGATCAACACATATCAAATTAATCATTTCTTGAGAGCTAAATTCCACCTCCACAACTACTTCCTCATTCCATATCACCGCCATCCCCCGCAATTCCTTTCGGGTTCTCCACAAAACTATTTTTAGACTTCAGCTGTCTTTTAAGATGAGTTATCACATTTTTTTTTTCCATTAACAAAATTAAATTAGGCCTTTCCTGAGCCACAATGGCTCTCAAATTCTGGATTGTCAGTGGTGTGCCAAACCCCTAACAGTTCCAACAAATAGCCCTCATTTGTAAACCGGTGGCTTATTTGGACTAGCCACCGAAACCCTTCCCATGGTTTCTTCTGAAAGACTTATAGAAGTGTCCTACAAATTAGTTTCATCCAACTTGCCAACTCTAAAGCTGCAGGGTGATAAGGAGTATACCTCTTTAATTTCTTTGTTGTTGAGCTTTTTACGATCCCGTTTTCCTTCTTTAATCCTACTTTTTTTGTCCAGGATGAAGATAAAACAGCTAGCTGAACTTGTTGTTCTGGTTCGTCTATATTCATGATGCCTTTTCCTTTCTCTTATTGTTGTTCCACTTGGTGTTCAGGTAAAGTTATATCCATATGTGCCCTGTTTAGAGATTGTGTTGGTTCTGTGGATCTTGCTTCTGTTTGCTCGGCTGAGAAGATAACTATTTGAGTATCGTGAGAGGAGAGGTCGCTGTCTTCTTGTAGTTCCTCCTTTTCAGCCACCTTTTCATCATAGAAGACCTGTCAAAACAGGCTATTCTCCTTGGCCTCTGCTCTTAGCCAATGCCCAAGCTTATTCGTCTTCCTATCTTCAAATTTGGTGTCATCATAAGGAATTTCTTCAATGCCTGTTGTAAAGTGCCCAACTCTTCCATAGGACTAGCAGAATCTAGGAGCCTCTCATACTTAAAATCCAACCAAACTTTCTCCTCTCCCAAATTATATAAGGTACCTGGCCTTAAAGGTATATCCAGGTCCAGTTCTACTCTTACTCTTCCCACCTTTTGAAATGCCATTCCTTTTTTCTCCACTTTTGCTTCCTTTACACAACCTATTATTTGGGCAATATGTGACACAACCTCCTCACTGCACCATTCGATTAGTACACCATGAACTTGAACCCAAAATTCACAGCTTGTGTGAACTTGTAACATTGCGTAGGTTTGTTAGGCTCCCATGGTTTAAGTATCAATAAATTACTCACAAAGGACCATGGGTTGTTTATTAACACTCTTTTTTTTATCCATTTCAAAATCGAAGGTAAAAGACAAGATATCTATTTCACGCTACGTGAAGCTCACAGAATCTACCTTCCAAGCTCGCTTCATAGTGGTAAGAAATGCATGATAATTGATATTTCCTCCTGAATACAATTTATCGAACACAGTACGTTTACATTCATCTAGCATTGCCTCTGAAATTACTCTCTCCCGAGGCAGGGCATCCACCTCTGTGTGCAGATTCCCAAGCCTCTTGCAAAATAAGGCCAGACGGCAATCTTTTGCCCCGGGTTCATCCATTTACCTCCCCTAGAAACAGCTATTGCTAAACAATGGGGGACCAAAGATCAGAACCAGAACTCGCCACCATTCTCCTGCTTTCAACTGAAGAAATCCATCCAGATGTGTATAAAAGAAGAAAAACCCCTTTCGAGAGGCCGCACAACAACAACCTAGAAGAAATCCCTTAGAGAAAAACTATATTCAACATAGCTGAACCTTTAGAACCTCGTGCTGCATGAAGACGTCAATGGAAGATAACCCTATCCTTCCACATCATCAACAATCCAAGGAAAGATAGGGGAAAAGCAGACAGAAAACTACACAAGAGGTTTTGGGTTTTGAGGATTCGGACAAATGTAGGACAGAACTAGGGTTTGAGGGACAGCTACCAAGGGAGGTAGGGGAAAGCTCTCAAGACCAAGAGAGAATTGCCATAGGTTTCAATCGATTGAATTTGGCATTTATCCTCCAGATAGTTGTATGAGCAAAAGAAAACACCTTAGAAATTAATAGTAAAAAATTTGGAGTCTCATTTCCTACATACAAGAAAAAAAGGTAAATATAAGCAAGACTTTTAGCCCAAGATTGATTGATTAGTCATCTGCTTGAATATGATTGAATGTGCTTGAATAGGAGTTTGAAGATGTCATTAGTTTTTTCTGGAAATTCAAAGTTCACTCCATCTTTGCATGTTCCACAAAAATTTCGAAAAAAAAAACAAATCTAAGAAAATTGTGCGAAATGAAAGTTTTAGCCAAGATTATAAGCTTTCGAACAATATAAAATTTGAACGCCGTCAGACATCTCTCGATATGCAGAGTCTTTTCCCTCTCAATATGCAGGGTCTTCTCTACCCATTGATCATCATGGTTATCAAAACCCTAGCCCCAAATTACATTCCCACCTTTCTTGAGCCTATCTAATTTCCATCTAATCCATCTCCATGGTTGTTTTTTCTTCACTACTCACCCAGCTTCGTGGTTTTGTGCCTGCTACAATCATCTTCACAATCGATGGTGGTCCGAATTTGAAGCAGTAGTTCGCCTTCGTGTTTCCATCTCCAATTCCACCTGGTTTGTTCGTTACATGCTTCTTTTCTTCTGCTATCTATAGTAATCCCAAGTAGTTCGACAGTATTTACCTCTGCATGTGGGGCATTGGTATCTCCGCTACATTAGACGACTGTATTTTTAATTGCGATCCAAGTTAGACAATCGATAGTTTTTTATCTGCTCTCCTATCTGTGTAATGGACTCGGAAGAACATAACGACTCTGAGCGTCTAGCTGCTCTCTGCTCCAAATTGGGTAGACTTACTACTGAGAAGGAAATTGATGTCTGGGATGATGAATCCCCACCTGAAAAATTAGCAGAATGTAGCTTAACTTTGGTGGGAAGAATTCTGTCAAACCCTTCCATCAATTTCCCAGCATTCTAGAGTACATTAAAAAAAGCTTGGCGAACTGAACGAGTTGAAATTTCACAACGTGAAGATGGCCTCTATGCAGCAAAATTTCATTCTGTTGTTGACAAATAGCGTGTACTTGATGGAGGTCCTTAGCTTTTTTTGGGTCACCTAGTTATCTTAAAGCCATGGCAGCCTAATACTCCCTTGCATTGTTATGATTTCTCAAGTTGTGCTTTCTGGGTACAAATCTTTGGACTGCCGTTGGAATAGACTACTGAAAAGATGATAACAAAGGCAGTGCAAGATATTGGTCGAGTAATAGAAGTCTGAGTTGACACTAAAGAGGGAATGACTTCACGAGCTGGTTGAGTGAGGGTCGAACTCAAATTGCAAGAACCTTTAAGGATAGGAAAATTGATCCGTATAGAGGGGAAACTATTCTGGCTTGATTTTTGCTATGAGCGCCTCTCCCATTTTTGTTACTCTTGCAGAAGGTTAGGGCATTATGCTATGTATTGCAAAGAGATCCCCTATGATGCGGCTAAATTTGAAGGAAGGGATACTATGGCCTATGGTCCATGGCTTAAAGCTGAAGTTAAAGCAGCTAGTCCTTATTGGCAAACTTTTTACACCACCCAAAAATTATCAGATCCGTCAGAAGATAGTATAACTGAGACGCCTCCTTCTCAACTTCCAATTGTTCCTCTCTTGCCCCCACCGACAACCATTGAGGTAGAAACAATGGCTAGACCAATATCTCCTCCAACTTAGCAAGTTAAAGGTCCTAGAAAACAGCATCTTCAAGAGGCGATCATGGAAGTGACTCCTATTCATACAGCGCTCATTCCTGCAACAGCCAAAATGAAGGGTATTCAGTCCTCAACTATGGATTTCAAACAATATAAGAAAACGAAGAGTTCTCGACTGCCACCTAAATTGGGTGTGGCTAAAAAATAGAAATGCTATACACCCTATGACACAAATGGTTTAATTTTGCATTACCTAGATGATGCAAACTTAATGGAAACTCCTGTGCTTGATGCGGGGGAAGTTGAAACTTGGGCTGTGGTGGCTGGCCCTCAACAGCCACCATTTCACAAATGAAACTCATATGCTGGAATTGTCAGGGTTTGGGCAATCTCCTGACAGTTCAAGCGCTTAAGGCCATGACGGCCAAGGAAAAGCCTAATATAGTTTTCCTTATGGAAACAAAGAATAGTGACGTGAAGCTTACTAGTATTCAGCGACGTCTACGTTTCACAAATGCTTATGTATCCAACCCTATTGGGCTGGCGGGAGGTTTGGCAATGTTTCGGAACAATTAGGTTTCCATTGAAGTGTTTCATTCAACAAAGGATTATATTGATATGACTTATAGGGAAGTTCAGGAAGATCGTACTATTCGTCTAACCCGTATTCAAGCTCCAATTGATTATCAACTTAGGCAACTTTTGTGGGATGAGCTAAGAGAGATAAGCTTGGCTAATGTGCTACCTTGGATCTATGTGGGTAATTTTAATGAAGTACTCTATTAGTGGGAAAAGGTTGGGAAAAGGTGGGCCTTAGATTTTCGTATAATGTCTTTCCAACAAGTTCTAAATGACTGTCGCCTTATGGAATTAGAAAGTAAAGGATGTCAGTTCACTTGGAGTAACAACCGATAGGGCGATGAACTGGTGAAGGAACGTTTGGACTGGACAATGTGCACAATGGATTGGCGACTATTATTTCCTAATGCTAAGGTTTTTGCGTTGCCTGCTGTAGGTTCTGACCACAGCCCCTTGATCATTAATACTTCAGTATACTATCGCAGACGCGTGAAGCATTTTGTTTATGAATCTTACTAGAATGAGGATGAAGAATGCCGACGAGTAAGCTCAGATGCATGGAATTCGGTGCAGATGAAAGGTTCTGACCTCTTTTCAAAACTGAAGACGGTCTCTCTAGCATTAACAAAGTGGAGTCGATCAAAATTTACCAAGGGTGATCTTAAAGTCCAGGCATTGCAGCAACGACTTCAGGATATTATTAACTAGCAGCATTGTTCCTATATTGGATATGAAGCAAATCAGATTAAAGAGGAATTACGGCGAACTTGGCAACAAGAAGAGCAATATTGGGCTATGCGCTCGAGGATTCAATGGTTAAAGTGGGGTGATAAGAATACTAAATTTTTTCATGCTGCCACTCTTCAAAGAATGCAAAAAAATTGCATTCTCATGTTGCAAGATGACAACCAGCGATGGATTCGTAATCTCGAGACCTTGAAAACTATGGCATCTAATTTCTTTTCTAGATTATATACAACGGTGGGATATAGAGATTATGGACCCATTCTGGCTCAATGTCCGTAGGTAGTAACTACAGAAATGAATGATAAGCTGCTGGAAATGATTACATTAGAGGAGGTTCGGCAAGCTACTTTTCAGTTGGGCAAAACAAAGGCTCCTGGCGCTGATGGTTTTAATGGCTTATTTTACCAGAATCATTGGGATGTTATAAAGGCAGATCTCCTCCTTCTTGTACTGAATTTCTTTAAGTCAGGAAGGCTACCTACAAATCTGAACCGGACCATTATTGCTTTGGTTCCCAAGATACCTCACCTAGAGAGACTGGATCAATACAAATCAATTAGCCTTTGCAACTTTGCTTATAAAGTCGTATCTAAGTTACTTGCTAACCGCCTAAAACCTTGGTTACCTAATCTAATTTCCATGGAACAATTGGCTTTTGTGAATGGACGACAGATTCAAGACAATATACTAATCGTTCAAGAAGTTTTGCAGCAGTTTAAGACCCGAAGGCGAAAGAGAAAACTCAACACGATCCTCAAGACTGATATGCAAAAGTCATATGATAGAGTCAAATGGGATTTCCTTAGAGACTATTTCCTCAAAATGGGTTTCCATCCAAGGTGGGTAAACATGATACTACAATGCATCACTACAACGTCTTATAGTGTGAGATTTAATGGCGAGCTACTTCCTTTTTTCTCCCCAACTCATGGCCTCAAACAAGGTGACCCTCTTTCTCCATACATCTTTATTCTAATAGCAAATGTTTTATCAACTTTGATTACTCAAGCAGTCAATATGGGTCATATTAAGCGTATCAAGCTCAACAGATGGTGTCCTATCTTGTCTCATTTATTTTTCGCGGACGATGCCATATTTTTCCTTGATGCTAACCTTCAAGAATGCCATAACATAGCTAATATTATAAATTAGTATTGTATGGCAACGGGACAAACTTTGAACTGAAACAAATTGGGAATTATTTTCAACAAAGATTGTCCATTCGGCTTACAGGAAAATTTGTCGTCTGAGCTTCGAATATTGGTGCTAAAAAGGTATGGAAAGGATTTGGGAATCCCATCTGACTGGGGCCGATCTAAAAAATAAATGTTTTCTTGGCTTTTGGGGAGAATACAAGCAAAGTTGGAAGGATGGAAAGAAAAGTTCATCTCTAAAGGAGGAAAGGAAATTCTCATTAAATCTGTCATCCAGTCACTCCCTCACTATGCCATGCCGATCTTCAAACTTCCTATGTCTCTTTGTAAAACCATCGAAAAAGAAATAGCTTGTTTCTGGTGGAAGAATGATTAGAACAGAGCAGGGATACATTGGAAGAAATGGGATATTCTAAAGAGGAGTAAGGACAATGGCGGTCTAGGATTTCGTGATCTACTCGAATTTAACAAAGCCATACTTGGTAAGCAAGCATGGCGATTACTTCAACAGCCTCAAGCTTTATGGAGTCAGGTTTTCAAGGGTTTGTATTTCCATTATATCGATTTCCAAGTGGCGACCAAAGGAGCTTGACCATCCTGAGGATGGCAGAGTATTCTAGTGGACATGGATGCTATTTTATCTAATGTTAGATGGTCGGTGGGTAGTGGTAGGAATATCAGAATTCGCGAGGATAGATGGTTACCAAGAGGAATTCTTGGTGGCCCCGCACCTAGAGAGGAACCAAAACTAGTGGCTGATCTCATCGATCCCATCCATAACAATCGGAACACATCTCTGCTCCAATGATTTTTCGATAACCAGATTATAGCAGAGATTCTAACCATTCCAATTAGACCTGCTTTTGCTGAAGATAAAGTAGTCTAGATAGCCACAAAGGACAGTCGACATACGGTGAAGAGTAACTATCATGCTTTGTCTACTATCAACATAACCAACAACAACTTTACAGCATCAACATCATATCAACATCCTAGGCTACTATGGAAAAATATTTGGGCCATGCGAACAGTTCCAAAACTTCGAATATTTCTATGGCCAGTATGTCAAAATGCAATTGCATCTAGAGACAACTTGTTTCAGAAACATATCATTACTGATCCATTTGTCAAATTTATAAACAGAGCATTCCAGAAACATTAGAGCACTTATTCCTATGATGTTCGTGGACTAAAGACATCTGGGCTTACCCACAGATCAACATCGACATCCAGACTCATTCGGTTACTCGATTAGAAGTATGGTTAGCAGAAAAGGCTATTTTGACAAATCACTTACCTGGTCTGGAGCTCATTGCCAACGTTCTCTGACAAATTTGAAAAATGAGAAATGGATTCATCTTTCGTGGCCAACGTTTGGACTCAACCTTAGTAGCGGAGAACGCCTTCACACAGACTCGACTTTACCAGGCCAACACCCCTACCCTTCCGACAAGACCTACATCACAACAAATCCAACATCGGATTTGGAAACCACCCGATCCAGGTACTTTGAAATGCAATATTGATGCATCATTTCAGCCAGGCAGCACACACGATTCGATGGCTTCTATTTGCGGAGATCAATATGGAAGACTCACAGATGTTTACACTATGCGATTTCTTGTTGCTTCTGCTCTGATTGTAGAGTTTCAAGCTCTCACTTTTGCGCTTCGACATTTGACACAACAGGGGCTTGATCAGGCACAGATCGTACTTGAATCGGATTGTAGCATTGTCGTTGAGGCTGTCACCGGTGTAGGGTCGCCACCATGGGAGACCCGTGCTCTTCTTGTGGAAGCTACTGCTTTGCTTTCTTGTTTCCCTAACCTAATGGTTCAATTTTGTAAGCATAAGGCCAACACTGTGGCCGATTGGGCAACAAAGGCCCACCTTTCAGAAAATTCGGCCCAAGATTGGAACATCTTCCCGCCTTACATTTTTCTAGACCTTGTATATGCCGACGCCTTAGTGTTTGGTTGTAAGTTTCCGAAATTATAATACAAAGTCTATTTTCGACAAAAAAAAAAACAATATAAAATTTGTAAAAATCGGAGTTCGTTTGGTTAGAATAAAAGCTTGCTCAATCTAGCAAAGAAAAACTAAGTTTGATTTGAAAAATTTGTGTCCATGTCGGCTGGACTTGTTTTGCAAATTTCGGATAGTGAGAGGACATTTTTGCGAAAATTAAATAAAAATGAAAGTTGTTAAGAAGGTCTCAAATTGTAAATCTGGAAATTTGCATAAAATGAAATTAATTTGGGTGGGCAATTTAATAAAATTCGGACAAGGTCAATCTGGTCTTCAAAATTATTCCGTTTTTGAGTCCTCGGGTAAAAGTGCAATCATGACTAAGGAGGGATTTTTTTTTGCAGAAAGTTAAAACGCAACAATTGTAGAGAACATGCATAGCCACTTTTTGTCAAATGTGGGTCATTTTTTAGCTCGTTTATATCTTCCGAACTGTTTGGATCCTTGCCCGGATCTTGTTCTCCCGGTGTGAAAGCAGGCGAGATGTTTCAATAGTCAATTATATAAAGGCTGTTCCCTATTTCGAAACTTTCAGGACATATTTATACTGCTTAGCAAAGCAAACGGTAGGTCATAGACTGGAGCAGACAGACCCTGCTACATCGCGATCGTGAGAACTCTCTTCAAGCGGATCAACAAAGGCGAGATCAGCTCACTTGCCCACCGACTCAATCAATCGGAGGTTTTTATTCCTTTTCTTCGGAGTGGCAAGCAGCAGAAAGAGAAGGTCCAACTTAGGCGTCAGGCTTGCTTGGGGAAGGGTCATCGTTCTCGGCTGTCCTATGTTTGTTGTACTTATGCAGGAGGAGCTCAACCCCGCTAACGCCGTGTTTTAGGGTTACGATGAGCTGGGGCCTTTGAGAGACTGAGTTGAGAATAGCGCTCGCTATCTTTCCAGCCATAGGTATATCTGCTTACTTATCTAGGAAAAGGTCTTTCTTTCCTTCTGCGGATTCATATACTTAAGACTTTGAAAGAGCTTCCCCAGGTCTACCCCATTTGATTGAAGAGTAAGACTACGTTCCTTTGTTATTGAAAAAGAAAGTAAGGACCTCTTTTCTTCTATCTGCTGCACCTATTTCGGATTCAGCTCGAAAAGCATACTTTTCTCTATATCTATCCGCCATCTGAGAAAAGAAAGTCCTGCTATATATACTGTATTTTATCCAGGACTGCATTCTTTTAAAAACCAGGTATGAACTGGGTCGGATCCTGAGTGGGCGGTACAATTGGAAATTTGGGGTAATTCAACTCACAATTGGGGAAAATGATCTCAATGAACCCTAAACTTCACTTTTTAAGCTTTAAATTTCAACTGGTTTCATTCAATTTCGACATCATTAGGTTGGTCGAATGAATTAAAACATAATCAGCCAGAATTAAGACAAACACTGAGAAGTCCCCCCTTGGGTCAGTAATTGTTTGCTTGATTGTCAAGGCTAATTAGCCTGATTCATGTTCAATTGAGCTTGTGTGTGATTGAAAAGGTGTATGTTAAGCTCAATTTCAATTAGTAATGCATGGTTTGACGGGACTAGAAATTAATTAGACGCTTTGAGACTTAACCCACTCTGTGATGAACGTCACATGAGGGTTACTGATCACACAACAATAATTAATCAACCTCTAGTTCTAGTAGGCCCCGTCTCAATTGATTGATCTGAATGCAGCAACTCATTTCCATATTGATGCCAAGACTGCACAATAAGTTCAAAACACTTACAGAAACTTGTTTTCGTTGATTTAAACGTAATCAGTACCAAATGGCTCCTAGCTAGGTTCCCAGTTGTCACCAGTTTATACAAAATGCTAAAGCTACCAAATTACTATAATTCTATAAGATAAGATGAGATAATCAAAACTAAGAAATCAATATTATAGGATCAAAACATGATTTGAGATCATGAACGGGAGAGCACTTTTAATTGATTAATGCAGTTCGGGCATCGTTCCTCTTGACATTGAATTCAAACAATCTCATCTCAAGTTTAAATCATTCGATTTTCAGGGAAAATCATGTTTTACTGGAACAGATGCGATGCTTTAAAATTATGTGTGAGATCTCAAAATCAAATGATGAGTAACTTCATGATGTTAAGCATAAACACTTATATGAGAGAGAGAGAGAGAGAGAGAGAGAGAGAGAGAGAGAGAGAGAGAGAGATCTGGAACAGGATGTTTTTTAATCTTCCTTTTGCACAAATTTGACCTTAAACCATGAAAAACAATAAAACCCAGCTAACATTAATGTTCTCTCAATCATACCCATTTGACAAAATGAACTAGCGTTCTGTTTGTTTCTTAAGAAATAAATGACTTGGTAAAATTGATCAGTTATTTCACTTGGAACAAATTAGACAAATTTGAAAACCATGAAAAACAATAAAACCCAGCTAACATTAATGTTCTCTCAATCATACCCATTTGACAAAATGAACTAGCGTTCCGTTTGTTTCTTAAGAAATAAATGACTCGGTAAAATTGATCAGTTATTTCACTTGGATAAATTAGACAATGAAAAATGATTTCATTACCAATAATAATTTATATCTAAATATTTTCGTAGATGATGAAAATATTTTTCATTCATCCATTTATAGAATTTAAAAAAAAAAATTCTATATCATTCATTTTCCGTGAAACAAATTGAGCATAGATTACAAATCCTCCTGTTATCCTTCAACAAACTGATTATTTACTAATTCTTTCACAATCAACATATCTTCTTCCACAAAATTTTATTATTCTATTATTTGATTGGACTTACTTATTTTTAAGAATTTGTCCACAATCACTATGAGGATTCTTGAAAATTTTAAAAACAAATTGACCAAACAACCATGTAATCTAAACTTACCCTTTTCTTTCTCCACTTTCCTTTTCATTCTATGTGCAATGGCCTTGGCAGAGAGTTCTCGGTCTTATTTCGTCTCTCGGCGAAGGCCTGGAGCAGTCATGGGGCGTCCTGTTGCACATTCGCATTGTTTCCAAGACACATCGCAGATTTATCTCTTTACCAGCTTTCTTTTAGCATAGTTTGGACTTTAGGTCATGTTTATCATAAATAGACATAAAAAGACAAAAAAAAAAAAAAAAAGATAAATGAAAAAGATGAAAAACCGGAATTGCATTTAGTTAGTAATTGCATCTGTGTTCCACTTAGCGCAAGTGTAGTTTCATTTTAGTTGGTTAAATATCTCATAGACATCATCTAATTTAGGGAATTTGCGTTCCTTAGCCTAGGAAGTCTAATTTATGTGTATCTCATAGGATGTCGTATCTCGGGCTTAATAATGTGATGATGTGATATTCTTTGCCTGATACAGCTCGAGTTTTTCTTTATAGGACATTTAATTGTGTTTATGTGGCTTATCTTGCTTGATTAGGGCCTTGCTTAATTCTGAATATATGAGCACACTTACACATGGCCACATAGATTCACATGTTTAAGGGGTAAAAGTGGAACGATCGCATGAAACGTCTTCCAATAAAAGAGAAGAGGTACCAATTTTGGGCATTACATCAATCGACTCTTGTGAGATTAGTGACAGCTCCTTAATATAACCAAATATGTTAATAGAGTAAAATCAACGTTATGATCGGTAAAATTTGGAAGAGCTTGTGTCAAGTGCAAGTGCCCATCTAATGAAAGTGACCACTGACACTCGTCTGGTAATCTGTTAGACCCCATCTAGAGATACCTAACAGAAAATCCCCTCGACAGGGTTGCGATAGCATACTAGACATTAGCCTAAATGAAAGATTCTAATTTCACCAAGGGATTTGCTGAATCGAAATTAGACACTTAATCACTCAATCAACTCTTGTTAGTCAGGTCACCACTATGCCATCGATCCACATGTGGTGCCAATTGCCACTTCCTAGTGCCTGGACTAAGAATAAATGTCTTGTTGTTTTGCCTTATGTAGTGGCCCATACCTACTTCCACCGGTGATGCACATGTCCTTCTAGTAGCCATGATAGCTCTGTCCACAACTCGAAGGTGGGTCTCTCAGTTGGACAAATTGCTCACTCATTTGCCCTCACTGGTGGAGCACTTATTTTTCCTCTTCGAGTGGCTATCGGATCATTGCTTCCTTTGAATGCGAAAACACTCCGGTTAGTGCAAAACTATGGACCAAGAAAGCAATTACAAGCTAATTCCAATTGCCAACTATAAGTGGACAGGATAAAAAATAGTTTTTGAGGTTTTATTTTGTGTGAATTATCAGTTCTATGATCATCATTATGATTTACCGGTATATCACTTTTAAATGTGCACATATTTATTCTAGTGAAGACTCAAGATTGGTATCTATCTTGGGTGCGGCAGGCTTGTCAAGAGGTTCTCTCGAGGATAGTACATACGGGGTATGAGGGCCAACTGCCAACATGGTCCTCTTAGTTCACGTTTGAAGACTAGGTTTGAAGATAACATTATGTTAGATCACGTTAAGGAATGTTACTTTGAGCTAAACTACCGCATCAACAGATGTTGGTAGAATTGCTTAGCATTTGTGGTAATGGTTGTTCGACATGGATTGAGAGATACGTTATGATGGTGATGATTCAATGTTGGTGACATTGTCGGCCAGAGTTGTTCTTTGAGATGTTGTCTTGAGGTACCCATCTAACGTAAATCCTTCTTATTTTCGTAATTAATGAATTTATATGAGAAATGGTCATATTTGTAGTATTCTTGAAATTTATATTTTGAATTTGGTAATGAATTTGATTCAAAAGATTCAAAATTGTATCATTTTTTGTCATTGATTAATATTAGTCGATATCATATAACCAGAGATAAATCATATTAATCCTCTATTTAATTCTTAAGAAAAAGAGATGTTCATTGATATTGAAGGACGTATCTTAAATTATATAAGTTCCAAATTTGTGTTTGATATAATTGATAAAATACACATGCCTATGATAAGGTCGTTAAAATAATGTTTGAATTCTAATTAAGAGCCGGCAAGTCATTTTACAAAAGAGTTCTGCTAAGGTAAAGACGCCCTTACCTTGAGGGAACGATGGATGATTTTTAATCACTCGTTTCCTTGCGTCCAATCAGGCATAATTCACCAAAAACTGATCTGGCTAACTAAACAGATCATATTGCACTGTTCGAGTTAACAGATGCGCTCAAGCACCAAGTGATTCGATTTGATAGATAAAAAACGTGTGATGAGTAGATTTTTTTTTTTTTTCAAACATTAAGGGCACGTCTGAAGCGATTTGCATCTTCCATTCTTTTGCCAATTCTTTGCTTTTAGCATTTGTATTTTGAGTTTAATTTAATGTTAAAGATATGAGCCATCTAGAAATTACAAATGTAATTATATAAAATCAATTACATTGAATTATCTTTCAAAGCTCAATTTCTTATTTGAATGATTTAGGCTAGATTATGATATTAGCAATATATATATGATAACTGTATTTACCGAATAAATGTCAAAAACTTTCTTTCTTTATTTGGATCCACTTATCTTAATTTTTTTTTTTAAGCCGAATGACAAAGTCATCCGGTTTGTTAGAAAGAAATTACTGGTCTATAATGTTTGGTCACACCGCTGAGGGTGACAGAATCGTAGCCTCCTCCTTAACCTTTGCAAAATTTGAATCCTTTTCAAAATACTTCACAATTAATATTTCCCAAGTGGAAGAGTGTTGAAAATTTTTATAAATGTGGGCTAATGTTAATCACATGACATTTTAGTTTGTGGCAAACAAATTATTATAAAGTTTATTAAATATAAGAGACAATACTAGATCACCCAAATATAGTTATATTGGGTTTAGTGCATCTCGATTTCAGCAACAAAACGTGCGATGGATGAGCTTGTTAAAATATACCATGTAAATAGGCTATGATTTCCTTTGCTTTCCTAATGTTCAAACGCTTACAATTTATCCATCGAGATCATCTCTGGGAGAGGGAGACCGATTCTCGATTTCATACAGCTTCGCCTGTATTGATCGTTTCAAAGGCAATAACTGGCTAAACCAGTTATATGATTTTGTTCAAGTTTAGGTAATCTAAAGGCTACATACGCGTTTTGGATTAATGATTTTGTTATCTGTATTTACATATATAGCTAGTACGAGTACCTAGAGGGGGTGAATAGGTATATAAAATTTTCTTGAAGATTGTACAATACTTAGACAGTTGAAGAATTTGCAACAATTAAAAAATTCAATCGCAAGATTGAGTAAAGGAAAGAGAGATTGAACACGCGGTTTATAGTGGTTCGGCTTGGTTCAAGCCTACGTCCACTCTTCTGCACTGATAGCCAATTGGCTGGATTCCACTATGAACAAAGAGATGTTACAGTGTTGATCTTCCTTGACTTCTCGGTGTAGATGATCTACCACACTCGCTCAAGGTATCACTAAGTATAACCTCTCTCTGTGAATACAATTTCGCTCAAACTGTATTGACTAATAATCAAGGTTCTTCAGACTTTGGAATTTTTCTATCATTCACGTACTTAAAACAACTGGAACGTCTTCCTTTTATACTCCTTTATGCCATCATAGCCGTTGGCATTTACCAAAGGAATTCCTCCAATCTACCCGTTGGACGGAATCAATCAAGAAGATCATTCGAGCTATTTAAGGAACCTGATGATAGCCCATCAATCCTATTTGCCCATACAATCGGATCTTGGTTTCCAAGAATAGAACATTCCAAGAATATTTCGTCGATCATCGGATCTTCAATCGATCTAGATACGAATAAAAGAATCCGTTATATTTATCCAACCAAGAGATCTTCTCCAGAAGATTGGATCGAATCCTCAACCATATACTTCGGTTTTGGAAGACTGTCAGTGAGAATAGTCTTGAGTCTTGAGTCTTGAGTCTGATGAACATAAAGTCTTCAGACTTTAAACTGTCGGTCTTCGAGTATCCAGACTTAGACTGATAGAAACGTTTTGTCAGCTTCAAAATATTCTGGAAAGATTTCTCCAACAATCTCCCCCTTTTTTATGGTGACAAAACTTTCTTGTAGATTTGAACAACATTGACCCGCAAAAACATTTCTCAAGCAATATGGCTAACTCATAAAGATTAATAAAACAACCAGACTCTGCATCTACAGCAAATTGGTTAGTCTTTCATTAGTAATACCATATAACAACACTTGATATATAAATGCAACCAGTCAAGTATCTAAATCCACACAGTCAAATTTAACACCCAAGTTCACTCAAGTCAAACTCAAAAACAAAAACATAACCAAAAAATGTAACCAAAAATTCAAAGTTTAAAAGATGTTGGTTCAAATTGGTTCTCCCCCTTTTTGTCATCATTAAAAAGGACGAGAAAGGAGTCAGGTCTGCTTGGGAATGCGCACGATCTGGAATTCTCCCATAGACTGGACTATGCCTTCTAGCCTCTTCAAGTCTTCCCTTATTTGAGCTACCTCCTCTCCTTTGGCATTGGCTTGAAGTTGTAGAGTGAGGTCTTTCATTTTGTCCTCCGGGGTAACCGAAGACGCTTGTCCAATTCTTGATGGTTTGAATCTCACGATCTAGAGCATATATCTTGTCCTCGCATTTCCATAAGAATATCAAGAATACGACGAAAATCTGCTGAGTTGTCCGTCTGTGTGCTTGCATGAGCTTTTTCGATGGAGTGAATGCGAGACAAAGGTGCTTCTATATAATCTTGCAGATTTGGAGTCGACGTATCATGACCTTCTTCGTGCAATTGAGACACCCGAACTTCTTCTCGGGTCTGCTGGAGATTGTCTTGGACCTTCACTATCGGCAGCATGAGGTGTAGACCTTTCTTGCTCGCCAACTCCCCCTGTCTCTAGGACATCAAAAGGGGAAGAGTGATGATCATGCTCTTCTGTATCTTGATTTCCCTTTTCTCCAGATCCAGCCGCAGACTTTTCTTTCTCTTCTTCTCCTTGTTCTTCAGCTTCCTTCTCTCTCTGCTCTTCTTCTTCTCTGATCTTGGCTTGCTCCTCATCTTCTCTCTCGTTTCTTCTGAAGTTCTGACGGTTGAGGCACAGAGCGTCTGGTTCTTGTTAAAGCATGGATAGTGGGATCTTCATCCTCTTCATCTTCATCCTCTAAGATGAGAGTTCTCTTCTTCTTTTTCGATGGGGCTCCAATGGCCTCCTTTCCTTTTCTCTTTGAAGCAGACGGAACTAGAGACTTCACTCTGAATTTCTCCATTTCCTTGCTAAGCTCTTTCAGACGCATTTTTATCAGCATTTGCAAACCTACCACCATTTTGTCGCACGGTCTAACACAAAGAGTGTGTGGAGGCTCAATGTTTAAGTGTCTGAAGATCTTAGTCACAAGACTTGCATAAGGCAATTGTCCCTTGTCCTTTGACATTGCTCTGTACATGTGAAACAGAATAGTGTGAGGGAGAGAGAACTTCTTCCCTGAGTTGATTGCGTACATCAATTTTGCCTCGGAATTAGACACATCAGTCTTTGATGTAGACTTTGGCCTGAGACAGTTTATCACGATTTTGTGAAGCACGATGTTGATGGCACGCATTCTTGTGTAGGTGATTCTTCTGTCTGTATCCCTATCTTTGACAAGCTCCAGAGTGGTATAAGTAGTCGAAACTTTGAGTGGTTGATAACGTCCTCTTTCAACTCCAACTATGTCTGCCAACATGTCCACATCTACCACATAGACTTTGTCTCGGACACTGAAGGATATTCTATTCGCATCTAAAAAGCTGAGATTCGAATAGAAGTATGCTGTCAATTGTGCATATCCGTCTGTGGTATCGGAGCAAAATTGCTCAAGTTGAAGCAGATTGAACTTTTCCCGCAAGTTCACATTGATGGCATCCAAAAAGTCGAAATCAACACTCCTAGGGTTTATCACCCCTCTTTTCAATAATCTGAAAAACAGATTCTCCTGCTCCTTTGATTTAAACAATTCCATCCGATTTCCTTTCACCTTTGCTGCCACACCCATTCTAGGTTGAAATTCAAGGAACATTCTATCATCATCGTTCCCATCAATCAGATTTTGTCCCGGCATACGAGGGTCACTTGGAATGTTCGCAAGTGCTTCCTCAGCCTTTCCTTTCGGAGCAACTCCCAATTCCTCCATTTTCCTCAGAAAAATATACTCATTTCCATAATTCTTATCATTAAGAAATTCATCTACGATATTCAGCGGAGTCCCAATGCTTTTCAACGAACGATAAAGCTTGTAAATAAAAGCGGGTTTTTGGACTCTTACAGGGTCTACATCCTCGATTATTTCTTCCTCTTGTTGATGGCCTACACCTTGTGGAGTAGATGGTGGAGATTGACGTGGAGGAGAGTGAATCAAACTTTGTCGCTGACTTGATAAGTCTTCTTCCTCGGTGAGATCGAAGTGGGTAGGTCCCTTCTCCATTCTCTGTGGTCCCCTGTTTGCGATTCTTGATGACTTTCTCGAAGAAGACATTTTTCTTTGTCGATTGGAGGATTCCTTCACTTGCTTTGCCAAGAAAAGATGACCACTTTCTCGAAGATGAACAAGAAATAGAAACAGGATCGGGAGGAGAGTGCCTTTTAGGGTTTTGAAGATTGGGTAAAGAAGAAAAAAACGTATATATATAACTCAGTTTTGAAAAGGGAAGTTCAATCGGTACAAGGAAAGTGTACGAACACTTCTTTTCAAAATTAATAACTGCCAAAATTAATCCTTTTTTTTTAAAAAAAAAAGTTTTCGAATTTCACACGGATTAACAACCGAACGAAAGATCGTACCTTTTTGAAAATTCGTACCTTTTAGATAAAATAACTGAACAAAAAATCGTACCTTTTCGAGTCCGGATAAATTAGCAACTTACAGTTTATAGCCATGAATGTCTGAGTTTGAGGATGTAAAGTCTGAGATTAGAGTCTGAGAGTTGTTGAGTCTCTAGACTTTTACTTCTTCAAGCTTCAAAATGTTGAGTCTTGAATGGATAAAGTCGAATTGATTTTTCTCCAAAGGCTTTGTGAATATATTCGCTAATTGACTCTTTGAATCAACGAATTGAATCGAGATTTCTCCATTTTGAATATGATCTCTAATGAAGTGATGTCGAATCTCAATATGCTTTGCTCTTGAATGAAGGATTGGATTTTTGGTGAGATTAATCGCGCTGGTGTTGTCACACCTGATTTCTGTGCATGAGTCTTCAATCCCAAAGTCTTGTAGCTGTTGTTTTATCCATAGAATTTGCGAACAGCAGCTTCCAAGAGCTACATACTCGCTTCTATTGTCGAGAGAGCCACGGTGCTTTGCTTCCTCGAGAACCAAGACACTGTTCTGCCTCCAAGCATTTGGCAAGTTCCAGAAGTGCTCTTTCTATCAACTCTGCATCCGGCCAAATCTGCCTCTGAATATCCCAGAAGATTGAAGTCTCCCTTCTTAGGATACCAAAGACCGATGCTCGAGGATGAAGCAACATATTTAATAATACGTTTCTCAGCACTGAGATGGGATTCTCTAGGGTTTGATTGAAACCTAGCACAGATGCAAACACTCAACAAAATGTCAGGTCTAGAAGCAGTAAGATAAAGAAGTGAACCGATCATGCTCCTGTACAGCTTTTGATCTACTTTCTTCCCATCTTCATCTTTGTCTATCTTCAATGAACATGACATTGGTATGTCGGTCTTTTTGCACTTTTCCAATCCAAACCTTTTGACAAGATCTTTTGCATACTTTTCTTGATGAATAAAAGTACCTTCCTTCATTTGTTTCACTTGGAGTCCAAGAAAGAATGTTAATTCTCCCATCATACTCATTTCAAACTCATCCTGCATAGACTTAGAAAATTTCTTGCATAGACTTTCATTAGGAGATCCAAAAATAATGTCGTCCACATATATTTGAACAAGTAAAAAGCTTTTGTTATCCTTTTTGATAAATAAAGTAGTATCTACTTTACCTTTGACAAAACCATTCTGCATTAGGAACTTACTTAGTCTATCGTACCAAGCTCGAGGTGCTTGCTTTAAACCATACAAAGCCTTTTTCAGTCTAAAGACTGAGTCTGGCTTCTTTGGGTCTTCAAAACCAGGTGGTTGTTCCACATAAACTTCCTCATGGATGAATCCATTTAGGAACGCACTTTTGACGTCCATTTGGAATAACCTGAAATTTTTATAATAAGCAAACACAAGTAATAGACGAATAGCTTCTAACCTTGCTACCGGTGCGTAAGTCTCGTCATAATCTATTCCTTCTTCTTGCGTATATCCTTTGGCCACGAGTCTTGCTTTGTTTCATACGACTTTTCCTTCTTCATTCATCTTGTTCCCGAATACCCATTTGGCTCCAATAATAGTTTTACCTTTTGGTTTAGATGTCAATTCCCAGACATTATTGATGTTGAACTGTCTGAGTTCTTCTTGCATAGCTTCGATCCAACTTTCATCAGATAAAGCTTCTTCTATGCTTTTTGGTTCAATTTCAGAAATGAGAGCCAAAGCACTAGATTCTTCATGCCTTTTTGATCTGGTGCGGATTCCTTCATTGATTTCGCCAATAATGAGATCTTTGGGATGACTGGATTTATGCTTCCAGTTACTGGTTGATTTGCCTGGTTGATGATCTCTTTCTTTATTTGAATCTTCATGAGCATCTTGACGTTGGACTTCCAGAGTTTGAGATGCTTCTTTAGTTGTAAACGATGGAAGGTCTAAAGTAGGTTTAGACTCTTCATACTGAGTCTGACTAGATTCATCTTGCATTGAGTCTTGGAATTTGATATTCATTGATTCCTCCACCGACTGGCTTTTCTTGTTATAGACTCTGTAGGCTTTGCTTGATGCAGAATATCCAAGAAAGATGCCCTCATCTGATCTTTCTTCAAACTTACCAACTTGATCATTTGCATTTTTCAAAATAAAGCATTTACAACCAAACACATGAAAGTATGAAACAATAGGCTTCTTACTTTTGAATAATTCATAGGGGGTTTTCTCTAAAATAGGTCTTAGGAAGACTCTATTTATGATATAGCATGCTGTTGAAATAGCTTCAGCCCAAAATCGAGAAGAAATTTTACTTTCAATTAAAAGTGTTCTAGCCATTTCTTGAAGAGATCTATTCTTTCTTTCCACAACTCCATTTTGTTCTGGAGTGTATGGAGAGGAAAACATATGATTAAAACCAGATTTATCACAAAATTTTGTAAAATCTTGATTTTCAAATTCACTTCCATGATCTGTTCTTATACTTGAAATAGCACATCCTTTTTCATTTTGAACCTTTTTAGCAAATTTCTCAAAGTATGAAAAGGTTTCTGACTTACTTGCAAGAAAATATACCCAGGTAAAACGAGAGTAATCGTCCACAATTACTAGACAATATTTCTTACCTCCAATGCTCGGGTTCTTGTTGGTCCGAAGAGATCCATATGCAGCAATGTAGTACATGATTAGTAGAGACATGATTTATTGGCTTAAATGAATTTCTTACCCGCTTTCCCAGAATACATGGAGTGCATGAATCAGCCTTTTGGTATGGCAATTTAGGTAGACCTCGAACAAGTTTCTTTGATGAGATTTTGGCTAATTGCTTCATGTTGACATGGCCAAGCTTTCTGTGTCATAAGACTGCTTCATCTTGAATTGAGATTAGGCATTGTGCTTCATTTGGTTTTACATCAAGAAGGTAGATATTTCCATGCCTTCTTCCCATGAAAAACTGAGTTGAATCTTTACTTATTCCAGAACATATGCCTCCTTGAAAGGAGATTTTGAAACTAGTATCACACAATTGGCTAATGCTGAGAAGATTGTAGTTGAGTCCTTCCACTAGAGAGACATTGCTTATTGTGAGATTTCCAATTTTCACAGTTCCAAATCCCACAATGCTTCCTTTGCTATTTCCTCCAAATGAAACTTTTCCACCATTTACTTGAATAAGCTTTATGAAGCAATTTGAGTCTCCTATCATGTGTCTTGAGCATCCGCTGTCAAGATACCACTTTACCTTCTTTTTGACAGACCGCATTCAAAAGAGAGTCTCAAGCTTTCTTTGGTACCCAAATTTTCTTGGGTCCTTTGGCGTTAGTAGGATAAGCATTATTAGGCCATGCCTTTTTAACAGGCTTCCAAACCATAGGACACTCTTTTTCAAAGTGATCCTAACTGTTACACTTTGAACACCTTAGAGCATTTCGTCCTACAGACTTTACAAAGACTTTCTTGAAATGATTTTTGTAAGCCTCTCTTGACGGTCTTTTTTTAATTCTTTCTTTTACTTTCGGAAAATCAATCAAAGGAATTGTTTCTGCTGTCATACCTAAACTAGACTTATTGAAGTAAGGTCTTTGAACTGAAAGAACTTTCTCAAGTTTTTCAGACCCTATTGAAAATTTCTTTGAAATATTTGATAAGTCAGTTTTTAAGAAAGCATTTTCTTTTGAAAGTTTATCTTCATTCTCTTTAAGAGTAGAAACATTTAAGTCTAAACTTTTCACTTTTTCTTCTAAAATGTTTTCCTTTTGTTTTAGAACTGAGTTTTCCTTTTTAAGTTCGGAAATCTTTTTGAGAGAAGTCTTAAGACTAAAACATAGTTCATCAATGTATTTAGAGACTTTGACAAGAATTTTAAAATCACTTACCTCAAATTCACTGTCTGAATCTGATTCAGAGTCTGAGTCTGATTGTGCCATCAGACACAGGTTGGCATATTCCTCGTCACTTTCTTCACACTCGTACGCTCCCAGTTTCGGCTTTGAGAGCTTTTCGAGACTTTTCAGCTTTTCCTCTCTTCTTCTTCGGAGAGGACAATTAGGTCTATGTGTCCCTTTTTCTTACATTCGAAGCAGACTACATCTTTGTTTGGTTCCTCATTATCAACAAACTTGGTTTGCTGTTTCTGAAGACTTTGTTTCCTTGAGTTGAACCTTCTTCCTTTTTTATTCAGCTTTCTAAACCCTTTGATCATTAGAGCAAGCTCCTCATCGTCCGAGATCTTCTTCGAATCTGTATCATCAGAATCATCATTAGATTTTAATGCAATGGATTTCTTACCTCTTGGATCTTCGTCTTCATTAATTCGTTCCACTTCGTACGACTGAAGAGTTCCAATCAGCTCGTCTACAGATAATGGCATAATTCTTTGCGTCTCTCTTATTGAAGTCTTTATATGATTCCAATCCTTGGAGAGTCCACGCAGTAGCTTGTTCACCTTCATAGGATCAGAAATTTTCTGTCCTTGATTTTCAAGGCCATTGACAATATCTCAGTAAACGGCTAAACATGTCGGTTATAGATTCTCCTGGTTTCATTTTGAAGGCTTCATATTGACCAAGGAGAATGTTAATTCTGGTCTCCTTCACTCGGTCTGTCCCTTCATAAGTGATATGTAATCTGTCCCGAGACTTCTTTTGCTGTAACACAAGAAGATTTTCTGTTATATTCGAGTTGGTGACAAAGCACAATATAAAGAGTAAATTGCTTTTGCATCGAGTGCTTGTCTCTTGTTTATCTCTTCTTGAGACATTCCGCTGGTATCAACAGTTTCTTTCCCTCTTTCGGATACTGATGCAGCAGTAGGAGTAATTCCTCTTTCCACTACGTCCCATTCCAGAGGATCCTTTGACCGTAGGAAAGCTTTCATCTTGTTCTTCCAGATGTTGTAATCCTTTCCATCGAAGTAGGGTGGTCTGGTATTGCTTTGCCCTTCCACCAGCCCTGGTGCTAGCATACTAGCCATGGATCTTTTACTCTGAAGCAAAATACTTCAAATAAAGTAAGAACACGAGCTCTGATACCAATTGATATAGCTAGTACGAGTACCTAGAGGGGGGTGAATAGGTATATAAAATTTTTTTGAAGATTGCGCAATACTTAGACAGTTAAAGAATTTGCAACAATTAAAAATTCAATCGTAAGACTGAGTAAAGGAAAGAGAGAATTGAACACGCGGTTTATAGTGGTTCGGCTTGGTTCAAGCCTACGTCCACTTTTCTGCACTGACAGCCAATTGGCTGGATTCCACTATGAACAAAGAGATGTTACAATGTTGATCTTCCTTGACTTCTCGGTGTAGATGATCTATCATACTCGCTCAAGGTATCACTCAGTATAACCACTCTCTGTGAATACAATTTTACTAAGACTGTATCGACTAATAATTAAAGATCTTCAGACTCTGGAATTTTTCTATCGTTCACACACTTAAAACAACTAGAACGTCTTCATTTTATACTCCTTTATGCCATCATAGCCGTTGGCATTTACCAAAGGAATTCCTCCAATCTACCCGTTGGACGGAATCAATCAAGAAGATCATTCGAGCTATTTAAGGAACCTGATGATAGCCCATCAATCCTATTCGCCCATACAATCAGGATCTTGGTTTCCAAGAATAGAACATTCCAAGAATATTTCGTCGATCATCGGATCTTCAATCGATCTAGATACGAATAAAAGAATCCGTTATATTTATCCAACCAAGAGATCTTCTCCAGAAGATTGGATCGAATCCTCAACCATATACTTCGGTTTTGGAAGACCTTCGTTCTGGATTAGAGAATAGTCTTGAGTCTTGAGTCTTGAGTCTGATGAACATAAAGTCTTCAGACTTTAAACTGTCGGTCTTCGAGCATCCAGACTTAGACTGATAGAAACGTTTTGTCAGCTTTAAAATATTCTGGAAAGATTTCTCCAACACAAGTATAAAGAGGCTTAAGGTAGCCGAAAATGTGAAAAAAAGAAAGAAAAGAAGATGATAAACTAACGATCTAATTCTATATAGCATTTGCCTATCAAAAGATTTCTAAACAAAATTCTGATGAATGATCTTTATTCTTTCCTTTTCCATTTCGGAAATGAGAAGAAGATAAATAGAGAATTTATCATACATGTAGTATACTCTAAATTGAATCTGAAAATAGCGAGTCCTGTTAGATGTGATAGTTCGATGGTATTTAGTATATCTATTAAGTTTATGGAATATTTGTCGAGACAAACGTAATTCCATGCGTAGGGAGTAAAGAAATGATGACATGAACCCCACTTTCATGCCCAATTCGACCTTATTCCACCTACCGTGGAAAAGAGAGAAAATATTACAAATCATTCTTAAGGAAAATCAAAAGAAGATCACTCCACAACATCATTTTAATTTGTCGGCCAAAGCCTGTGTTGAATGTCAATGACGAAATCAAAAGCAAGCGTGCGCAATGACCAGTGAGGACACACGTGGACTGATCACGTGATGGATTTAGCGATAAAGGAAGCCATCTGTCTCGTACTGCAATGCCTAGCTGCGGCTTATTTCGTATCAAGAGACATCCTGGCTTCTGGCGTTGTGGCTGGACTATAGTGATAGGCTCGCCATGCAGGTGACGGGGAGTAACTACGGCTAAAATCGAACATTTTAGAACCGAAATGTGACGTTCATGGTAATGCTTAGATGAGTCTCTAGTGTTAATTGCTTGTTTCCGCTCTATTTATGAAATAGAATGAAGATATATGGATTGAGAGCGGGACCTTTGAACTCTGAGGACAAGAGCATCTTTAAAGATCCATATGATAATCATTCTGTTTACGAAAATAATTTTTACTTAAAAATGATTTTGGTTTTTAATCTATTCCCTGTATGAGTTTCTAAGCCTTTCAAAATGTTTGGTAATTATTCAAAATTACTATTTGCGAAATAGAAATGTGTTAGGTAGGACTTCAAATTTGTGGTTTAGAATTTCTTTTAATTTTTTAATAATTTTATTATATCTTTCTCTTTTTTCTTTTCTTTTTTCTTCTCCTTTTTCCTTTAGTCAATCATTGGCATTGGCTAGACGATAGGGTTGGCGACCTCATCAAAGCTTTACCAGCCCCCGATGAGGTCGAGCCTCATTGGTCAAGGGCTGACTCGTGTCTTGTTGGGGCCTAGCGATGCTCTGGCAAGGCCACTAGCCCTCATCTAGCCAATCGTTAGCCATTGTTGTGGCTAGCGACCAGCTAAAGGAAGAAGAAGAACAAAAGGAAAAGAAGAAAAGAAAAGAGGAAAAAAAAAATAGGCTTGATTCCGTAGTTGTTCCCAAAAAGAAAAAATCAATTTTTTTTTTACTTTTTAATTTTGTTCCAAATCTATTTTCGAAAACAAAAAAGTTATCAAATGTATTTCTATTCTTTTTTTATTTCGAAAAATCAGATACTATTTGGTTGATTACTAAACAGGACCTAAATGACACCGCAACTATAACTTCTATAATGTTTGTAACAACCTTAATCACTATTTTCATAAAATTTTGGGTCTTCTAATATGAAGAAAGATAATTCTTATTCTTCTATTTATCCTCTCAAGAACCCGTTGGACCTCATTAGCTAAATTCGGCCAATAAAATTAGATTTATTTATTTCCAGAAGAAAAAATTGTGAATTTGAAATTACTTTGAAATGGCAGTTCCATTGCCAGTGCTCCGATGCATACGAATTGATAAATTGTCAAAAACTGATTGTCGATATCGTGTGAATTGTGTTAGAAAACTATAGTATCAAAGAATTGGTATGATATAGAAAAGTTAATTTATTCTAGTCGATTGATAACTTAATGGTTTAAATGTTTTAATAAATGTAGATCCAAGTGAATATGCTGATTAGGTCAGATTGAGCTCTCTCTTGACTATTTCATTAGGTAAGGTATCAAATTTCTGCTCTTTGCTCTCAGCAAATGGTATACCGGTGTTTGGTGAATCTCATGACTACTTAATATATATGTAATGCACCGGTTACAATACTCTTTACTTTCTTCTCGAGTGGGTAAACATAACAAGAAAATTTAATTATTTTTGTATAACAGGAGAGAGAATTAATTAATTTGACTTACAGAATCCATATCCACACTATATATATTAAACCTTGCATGCTGTCCTTGAATTGCCATACATTCTGTTGACTCTAAACTCAAAACATCCTCCCAATGGGTGGCTCCTCTGTTTCCCTTCTCAAACCCTCAAATTCTTTCATCATTTTCGTCTCCATCTTGGTCCTCCAAGCTTGTCATCATCGTCTCATTATTTGCCAAGTGATGCCGCCATGTCCACCACCGTCCCAAGATTTGATGTTCTTGGACCAAAGACTCGCCGCCGTATACCCCGTAATCCAGCAATTCAAGAACACCATCACCGCGGATCCGCTCGGCATCACAAACTCTTGGGTCGGCCCCGGCATCTGCAACTACACAGGCTTTTATTGCGACAATCCGCCAGACAATCTCACAGCCACCGCACTCGCAGCCATCGACTTCAACGGTTACCACCTCGGCGCGCCAACCCTTGAGGGCTTCCTCGACCAGCTCCCGGACCTCGCAATCTTCCATGCCAACTCCAACAACTTCTCCGGCGTCATCCCGCCGAAGATTGCACAGCTCCCGTACTTTTACGAGCTCGACGTGAGCAACAACAACTTCTCCGGGGCATTCCCGCCGCGGTGTTCGGAGTCAACCTGTCTTTCTTGGACATTCGTTTCAACTCCTTCACTGGGTCTGTCCCGCCACAGGTCTTCAAGCAAGCCCTCGACGTGCTCTACATCAACAACAACAAATTCATGCAAAAGATCCCCATCGACTTCGGCTCGACCCGCGTGCTTTACCTCACCCTGGCCAACAACAGGTTCACGGGCTTAATCCCGAGGAGCATCGCCAACGCCTCCTCAACCCTGATCGAAGTGCTCTTCCTGAACAACCAGCTCATGGGTTGCATTCCTTACGAGATCGGGTTCTTGAGAATGGCCACTGTCTTCGACGCGGGGGGCAACTATCTGACAGGACAGCTCCCATGCTCGCTTGGCTGCTTGGACAAGATCGAGCAGCTCAACTTCGCCGGGAACTTCCTGTACGATGCGATCCCGGAGGTTGTGTGCTCGATGCCGAACCTGTTGAACTTATCGCTATCGAACAACTACTTCAACCACATCGGGCCATTGTGCTGGAAGCTCGTGAAGAGCGGAGTGCTGGACGTGAGGATGAACTGCATCTTCGGGCTTCCCAATCAGAGGCCGCACTATGAGTGTGTGAAGTTCTATTTTCACTCGTTTTGGTTCAGATGGGTCTGTCCGTGGCAATACTTGATGAGCGCCATTCCTTGCAAGATCAATTCATCTTACATTAGTCGTCCACCGGGCACTCGGACAGCGTCGGTCACTTACCCTGCTCTTAATCGACACAGACTATTGTGAGGATGACTGGTGGTTGAGAGTGTGTTCTTCGTATTCATGAAGAAAATAATGACGGGAAGACCATCAATAATAACCACGGAGAATGCTTATATGGTAAGGGAAATGGGAATTTTTTGCACTTCTTGTCGAGTCCCGCACGCGATGTGCAATCTCATGCTCACGTCATAGTTGAAGTCATCCTCGTTGAATAAGGTTATTAGGCAAACCAAGGGTGTTATGAGAAGCAGGGGCATTTTAGAAACTATATGAACCGTGGTGGGACCTTTTGCAGCTTCCACTGTTTCATCACAAGCGATTTCTGTCCTGTTAGACGTTTAGTAAATATCTCCTCAATAGCAGAGGAAATTTTCTCTGGCCGTGCCCATAACCGGTGAATTACAAGCATGAACATCATTCCCTTGCGGATTTAGATATCGGGCAATAATCTTTCCCAACACATGTTGGACAGCATATCGGTAGGTTAAGAGATATCAGGATCACCCACGTGCAAATCTAACTACAATTAAATGATAGTCATTTTATGTCCGTCACATAACAGTCAAAAGTGTGGTTGGAGACAAATAATGTCACGCCCCGAACCCCGAGACACATGAACAACCCGCCATGGTCATGTAAATGCGACATTCCCAGGTAGTGTCGCCGACCCCATTTAAATTATTATGCGTATGTGGAACGTGCTAAGAAACCCCTGACAAAAACATACGGGATAGGACAACAGGAAAATCAATTCAAAATCAATCAAACATACTTCCATACATCATCATTTCAGGGTTTACATACACCAACAGGATCCAGAGACTATATGCACCAAAAATGGGTAAGAGTTTATGTGCATCAAAAAGGGGTTAGACTACACAACATGGATCGGTCTGCCAAAAAGAGGGTCAGTCCTAAGACTACTAGTCGGCCCCGTTCGTCGATCCCACATCCTCAGGATCGGTCACCCAAGAGGCCGGTGTCAATGCGTTGATCACTCTACCGTTAGGAAGATCCGCCACGCCTTCACCCAAAATAGCGTCCATCATAGTCAACGGAATGTCCATGCTATCCAGTGGGCCAACCCTAACGCCATCGACTCCAGAACGAAACCAAGCCCTAAACATATACGGTACTCTGACATCCACGGTCACCTAGACCTAAATAATGGACCTAACCAACTAATAGACCCAAGGACTTCCAGGGTCAGGAGCACTCTCTGTCGTCTGGTCAATCTCCGTCGGCATGCCACTCATCTCCGGGGGTACCGCCATCTACGGCCCTGTAATATTTTCCCCAAACTGGGATGAGACTTTGTCTTAGCAAGTTCACCCCTCCTAAACCCCTATTAGAAAGAAAATACACCCCAGAGTGGTCTAGCCACACAGCATAGAAGACTTACCTCGCCTTCTTGCTTTCTTGCAGGTTAATACAGTTCATATCACTCCAACACAAGTAATAATAAGAATGTAAACCATCGGAACACAATCAATTTCACTCAATTCCGCCATCATAGCAAGCGTTCCAAATTATCATTCACTGCCACACAAGGGCATAGCTTACTCGCAATTCGGCTATCTACTAACACATAGCAACGCATGGCCTCCCCACCTTGGAGCGTGGCTTCGTCAGTACATCGACGTCGTTCCTGAAGGAGCATGGGCCCAGAATCAACTGCGACCCGCATCCGTTGTATGGGGCATCCCATATAGGGGCAATTCCAGCTCAATAGCTCAAGACAATTCCTCTTAATTATCATACAACAACTCATAATCAACCCAAGGCACTTTGCCCATCACTCACATACCCCAATTACAATATTAATCTTTAAAAATTCAATTTCGATGTCAAACCCGACATTTGAGATTTTCTAAATAAAATCCATATTTTCCACAATCAACACTCAATTTGCATTAACCACTCATCAATTTCAAATTCTAAATGTATAGCAGCGATCGGCACCAAATTTTGAGCAATTAGGATCAAAAATAAATTTTCGAGTTTTTTTAAATAATAATATTTTAATAATTTCGAAATATAATATATTATTAAATAATCCAATAATTTCGAAACATTTATTTAAATCATAAATAAATTCCTTTAAGTCACATCAAGGCTTATATTAAAATAAACCTACTTAACCTTTAAACTAAACATACTTTACTTTAATTAATCACCTTAATCTAATCCACATCTAAATAAACTAATCTAACAACCTAATCTCAATCAACCTAAGCTAAACATACTTAAGGCATCATTAACCCGCTAATCAAGGTTTAGTGAGCTAAACTCACCGGAATCACTTTTCGACGAGTCTCCGGCGAAGAGCACGACGACGCCGACGACAAACCTACACGGATCAACACCAAATGAGAACTAAAAGGCGGCCAAATCGAGCTTGGAAGGGCCGGATCTTGCTGAAACTTCCAGCCACTAACCAAGCTTAGAGGGAGGCGGCACGACGGCTAAACGGGCAGTGGAAAGGCGGAGGAGGACCGGTGAAAGCAGCTAAGGCTTGGGACAGCAACTAGCGGCGACAAACGACGGTGATGGAGGCTCCGGTGATGACGAGCAGTTGCTGGCAAGAAGGGACAACGACGATGGAGGCTCAGCGGACGAAGGCAGGGCAGCTCACATGTGGGACAGTGCGCGGTTGCGCGCGAACGAGCGGCGACGGCGAGCTTCAGTGGCGAATGGCGAGCGGTGGTGATCGAGTAGGCGAAGGGCGAACGAAGGGGGCTCAGTTGGTTGTCGCACGGTTGCAGCCCTTCTCTCTCCCTCTTCCAAGTTCAAAAATGAAGAAGATGATGGGGACAATGGGGAAGTGACATCCCACCTTTCCAAGAGCTCATCCCCACCATCCACTTGTTATCATCCTAGCCCATCTTGCCTCACCCCATGCCATCACTTATGATGTCACCATCCACTAACTCCAACCTTCCACAACTTTGGTCCAATAGGTTCAATTTCATTTTCCGCCGGGGCATAAAATATTGTGTGCTAATTTCTTCAATTCCATTCAATTCTCTTCCAATTGAGTCCAATTAAAGTCCATAAATTAATCCAATGATCCTAATGAGATTTGTGACACCCCATAACTTCCAATTTTAGGATTTGATCTCAATTCCACGGTTAATTTCACTTTGGCACAATACTAGCGCGACCTGATCTACTAGGTAGTTTTTAAAAATTTTTATGCATTTGACATGTGGTTGATTAATTCAAGCCACAATGTACATCTTTGACACATTGGTAACTCTTGATTGTTGGGGTAATCTCAAGGTTTCAAATACGGGCACAAGGTATCCAATCGATAGAAAAGTCGATCCAGTGCCAATCGACAAGAATTGTGCGATTTTGTGGAATCACCCACACCTGATCACATGTCTCTATCGAGCTGACCTATCTCCGATTTCTAATCGATTTTTATTTGTGCCGTAATGACTATTGCAGATTATCTCGGTCGAAAGGTTGCTTCCTGATCAAATTCTTGAGTCTGATGCGTTAGAATCTCTCATCGGCTTCACCTAATAGACTATTTTTCACATGAGTGGCCGACTCAAGGAAAGGAACTATATGTGTGCCAACGAAATGCCCGTCTCAATTTAATGAAATTAGAAATGGAAAATCGGGATGTCACAAATAAAGGTAATGTCCACATTTGTACTTCACCAACACTCAGGCACATTTTGCCCCACGCTCATCGTCCCCACCCTTCGCATCCTTCAGATGTCAATCTCAACGCTTGGTCTTAGTTCTTGTGCTTATTCTGATCGTGAAAGCTGGGATTGTGGAGAGGCAACTTCACTGTAAAAGCTTTGAAATGGATTTCAGTCTTGTTATTGAGCTATTAGAAATGGGACTATGGAGGAGGCTAAGTGGATAGGTGGAACTACTATAAATTGCTTTGTAGACTCTTCTATCCGTTATTCTGTTACATTTTTGCTGAAAGATGATGTTTGCTCTGCAGTGCATGTTTCGTACGCCAACCATTTGATCCTCTGCGCATTGTTATGCACGAAAAAATTTCTAAAAGATCTGGATGCATCTTGGGTGAAATGACACTATTCTCTCTTTACTCCTGCCCAAAATACAAAACTGTTCATGTACTTTTTTTCTGGTGCAAAATCATCCATGTGCTTTTAACAAGGGTCATCCCGTTTCCTTCTATTATGTCGCTTCTTTTTTGATCAATTTATGCTGATGTGAACGATCAGGACGCTCAAGCTAGAAGCACACGGTCATGGCCATTTTTGCATGAAGCGTGCGGCTACCATGGCCAAATCCGACTTCAAAGCTTGTGACCATCATGGTTGCTCGAGCTCAAAGCTCACCACGACTACAAAATCTACTAAACATTGAAAAAATATCGACACGAATAATATAGAGAAGGCCCAAAGAGCTACGGCCTCTACCATAAATAGTTCTCGGGTGGTTTGAGTTCTTGCGTATAATTTTTTTTTCTTTTAATGAAGTTACTTTTTTTCCTTCGATTCATTAATTTGATATAATTAGTATACTTGCTAGAAAATTACCAAAAAAGTTCTCAATCTATCATACTTATGCCAATTCAATTCTAAATATTTTAATTTGTTCAATTTAATCTTTGTTCAATTTAGTCATAAACCTTTTGACAATTTGTTAATTTAGCTCTAAATCTTTTAATTGAATCAATTTAGTTTTAAAATTTTTGACAATATGCAAATTTAGTCATAAACCTTTGACAATTTGTTAATTTAGTCATTTTGGCTAATTTGGTTAAAAATCGCTGACATGGTGGTCTAATCACCAACAACCATTCTACGTGACACGATCAGCACTAACATGAATAATATTATTTTTAGATTTTTTAATATTATTTTATTTTTCTTGTTTCCTTTTCTTTTTTTCCTAACCCTTGATTAGCAACCTCGCTAACCACAAGTAAGGGCATCGGCCCTTGCCCAAATCTACGCAAGTGTTGCAACACTTGTCATGACCCTCCCAAAACTTTTGGGGCTTATGGAATGGTTTAGAGGTATTGCTCGAAAGACGGTCCAAATGGTTTATCAAGAAGATAGTTCCCATGATTCATTTTTTCTTTTCTTTTTTTAATTATTTAACACCTTAAGTATTTTCTAGGAGTTGCTACTTGCCATTTAGGATCGGCTAGAAACCAATTAAGATACGAGAGTGTGGTCTCAATTCTTACTCAACCAACAATTCTAAGTTTGGAGACTTGCGTACATTAATACTTCTATTAACGCATTTTCGGTACCTAAGTTGAAAGTGTCTTCATTAACATTTACTATCCTAAAGGTATCAATCCACTAAGAAACATCCAAATGTTTTTGTAGGGTTCATTGAAAGTCTAAACTGGCCCTATCTTATTTTGGAAAAGTAAATTAACAACCAATTAATTGAAGGGCAATGCAGTAATTGAGCACCTAAGAAATTGAAAGTATATATCTAAGTGCAAGAAAAGAAACCCGGATACAAGTCGAGCAAAGAATACTCTCGACCTTGAGACATGATCTGTTGGAAGCTTGAGATTAGAGTTAAATCATATCTGGGGTGTGCTTAATTCTAACTATTTGATTATAGTGAAACTTAGGTTAAACTACCCTAACCATTTATTAAAATTGAGGATAAGTCTATTTGGCCTTTTATTAATCAATGCTTTAAGTTAATTAGAACCTAAATTCTCTAACTAACTAGTCTAAACTAAACTAGAATAAAGCTATTAACAAATATCAAAGACTGGATGGGCATCGGTCAAACACCATCGTCAGACGCCTCCTCCGTGGTGCCGGTTTCATCTATTCATTCATACAGTCATGCATTCAAGCAAATCAAGCAAAACGAATAATTAGCGATGTTCACCAAATCAAAAATTGAGTGACCTTGGCATCGGCCTTTGGTTACCCATGCAATTGGGTTAATCCCAAGCCACCTCCTAATCAACTAAGGGTTCATTGATTAATATTAATGATAATTAATCCCAACATGAATTCACAAAGTGGAATATTAATATTGCTAATCACTACTCAATTATAATCATCGACACTAATCTACCCGCTAATTAACATATGTCGTAGGCTTAACCATTCTTCTAGAAATCACATACAAGATCTAATTAAGCATGTAATTCGGCCAATTGGCCCTGGGTAATCATCCATCAATGAGTGAGCCAATATGGATTACTTATTCAATTAAGGACAGGTTCTGGAAAATTATGTTTTGGTTCAATTAAGTGCCTTGATGATTTACCCATTGAATGATTCAGGCATCATTAGGAAGCTTGAAATGTGTGGTTTCATTGTTATTAAGACCACTTGACCCGAGTCTAACTCAATTAACTCGAAATTAACCAAATTAGTACACTGCTCTAGATCTAACTCGAATTCTGACCAGAATTTCAAAACTACGGGAAACATTACAAACTCGGTCAAAACGGTTTGAAATTTTTTAGCCAATTAACCTTGTCCGGTATTTTGTACTCAGGGACCTCGAAATCTTGCTGAAACTCCCTCAAATTTTCCAGTCTAGCTATTAAGACCCTGACAAACAACTTTTCAGTTTTGAGTTTTTGCAGAAAATGACTCCATTTATTTTATATTTTGCAAAACAAATTCAAAGAAAACTGAAACCATATTTTTTACGTTAAGCTCAAAAACTCTTTCGTTACTTTATGAAATAGAGGTTTTCGATCAAAGGATATCAATTTTGTGTGTGTGTGTATATAAAGTAGATCACTGCGAAGCTATTGATCTGAGCTTATACCGATATCTCACAAGCTTTTTCAAAAAATTTCCAAAATTTCTAAAAATCTAGGAACATATAGAGGTCGGAAGAACTCTAAATTTCAAGCAAACATTAATTATCATCAAACTCACATATGTTCATTCCAATGCATATACGAGCCTATGTCCAGCATATATGAACACATTCAAGCAAGTTTGAACATCATTCAACCTCAATCATTGACAAGCATCTAAAGCAATCATCTAAACATGCTTTGATCATAATCTAATCATCACAAAACCAGCTCGAATCAACATGTCAGCAATCTAAATAAACGATTAGCATCAAAACATACTTGATCACTAGATCTGTTAAACGAATGGGTCAGGTCGGGTCATAAATGGTCCAACCCAAATCAACCCATTTAACCCGTTTATGATGCATTTATCATAGTACAAATTTTTTTACTAATACCCGACCCAACTCATACTTGATTCATTTAACTAAACTTAAGAAAGTTTATTTAATATGATTTTTTTAAATGTTATTGCTAAAATACTTTTATGCAATACAAATTTAATGGACAATTTTTATAATTTTTTAAAAATTTATTTTTTAAAAAATCGAATTTTTAATTATTTTTATTTTTTAAGAATATAATTTTTCTTTCTCTTTTTTTTTCCTTCTTCTTTTTTATTCAGCCGCCGCCATGACAATGGCTAGTGACGGCCAAAGGCAAGCCTCCAACTTGCCATTTTCGCCTAACACCAACGAGCTCGAGACTTGCCAAATCGGCAAGGCTCAACCTCACTTGATGTCAGCGAGGCCTCCGCCTTGCTAGATTGACGAGCTTGAGCTCGCCTTATGCGGGTGAGGTCGAGCCTTGCCAGCATTGGGTAAGCTTGACCATCATTGACATCTAGTGAGGCCTCCACCTCGTTGGATCCGACTAGCTCGAGCTTGCCCGACATTAGGGAGCTTGAGCCTCACCTAGCCAGTCGTCATGCCAGCCACCAGCTAAGGAATGAGGAAGAAGAAAGAAAAAAAAAAGGAAAGAAACAAGAAAAAAAAAAAGAAAATTGAAATATAAAAAATAATTATAATTTTGATTTTTATAAAGTTAAAGAGGGAAGACAGATATTGTGAGGCTTTAGTTGAAAATGGGTTCTAAGTCCAACCCATTTAAGATCCATTTATCTTAAACTTTCAATTTTTGAATCCATTTAACTAGTTTCTTTAAAAAAATAAGTGACCTATACATGATCCATTTATGATTTAAATGGGTCATGTATGGGTCTAAGACCCATTTTGCCACATTATTGATCACTTAGCCTAGAGGTTTGGTTGAGATATGCTCGGGAGGACCCTAGCATGCAACTTCAATCATCAACTTCAATTGACTTTGTTTTAAGAAAATTAGCCTAAACATGCAATTTCTAAGCTAGACTGATCGAAGGAAATCAAAATCAACATGAATGGGTTCGGCCAAGCTAGACTGAAGTCTAAAGTGAAATCAATCATGCAATTACATTTTAAACTCACTTGAAAGATCCTAGGTGCTAGGTCAATTTTGTTACAATTCTATCGCATCCTAGCCTCTTTTTATCATATATTGAAGTATGACTTCAATTTTAAAATATGAATCAATTTGCCTCATCGAACGATCATTTAGAGCTTCATCAACCAAGTTTGTTAGACCAACCTTGAGATTAAAGAATCCAGTGAACACTAGAAGCCGAGCCAGTCGGTGAACCTCCAATGAGAAAAGAGTGAAACTCCGATCAATGCTGACTCGAAGACACCAAGAGGAATGGTGTTGCAAGCTTCGACTGGTGAGGGATGACCAGCAAATGGCCAGAACGAGCAGAATCCCAGCGAGAAGCAAGCTTCGGCATGAAGCATGTGAACCTGCACCCACACACACACAAATTGATCTATATGTGAAAAATGAAGTGCAATTGTGAGAGGGGAGAGAGGAAATGGCTTTTACATCATGGAATTGGAAGGAAATTTGAATTATAGATTGAGTTAGGGCCTGAGAATTGATATAAGGATTCTCCTTGAATCCTTGATGATTAAGGTACTTTCTTATTGGCTAAATTTGCGCCATAGGGTCTGGTGACATGTCACCATAAATGCCCACGATTAAGAGGTTGATGAATGGTTGAGATTAGGCCTTTGAAAGATTGATGTCATGGTCAAGGGTATTTTAGCGATTTCATAAAGGGTAACTTTGTAATTTTATTGAGTGTGAGGGATAGCTGACCGGCTGGCCAGAGTGGCTTGGTTGCATGGCTAAGTCGGCCGAGAAAATGGGCCCAGTCAACCTTGGCCAAATCGGTTGACTCGAGACCTCCTAATTTTTCATTTTTCTAATTTCTATCTATGTTCTAACTTGTATAATTAATTGGGCCAACTGAAATTTAATCAGGCTTCGATCCAACTCAGGTTCAATTTGGTTAAATTAGGTTGGTCCAGCTTGAAATGTATTAACTTGGCTCGCAGATTGACTCATTGAATTCCAATGGTTCTAATCCCCTTTACATTTGGTCACATGTTTGACTATTTCACACTATTGAAGTTCAATTAGTCACATTGGGCATTAGTCTAGCATGGGTCAAACTAGATCGAGTTGATTGAGTCGATCCCTCTTGGTGTTATCGATCACTAATTCACTATTTTGGTCAAATTAAGCTCAATTGTTGTGAATTTGTATAATTGATAGTGGAATTGAGTTGACTTAATTGGACTCAAATTAATCTAATTTGCATTACTCATGAAAAATCAATCGGAACCCTAATCAGTGCTTGAAATTAGGGAAATTTGTCTCAAGCGTGGATCCTCCAAATTGATTTGAGAGTTGAATGCATTACCACCTCCAAATTAAATTTCTTGAAGGAAAATTTTCTTAATTAATGACTAAAAATCTGTTAATTTTGAATATTGATGATCTGAAATCGAAATTTTCCGTATAGCCCAAAAGTTAATTCTCGGTCAATTTTTGTGCAATTGATTAATTCATAGTTCAATTAAGCACAAACGGAGTTGATTTTATGATTTTTATATTTTTTAACAATGTTGAGAAAAGGTCGACTTTGATGATTAACCAAAAAGTCAACTTTAAATATTTCTTGAGATTATTGGTGAAATCAATGTCTTGATTTAAACAAAACACCACGGAACTTAAAACTTGTCAAAAAAAAAAAACTTTTTTCAAACATAAAATGGTTCCTGTCGCAATCAGGGTTCCCTTACCTTGAGTTTTTATATTTAGGTGGCCTACTAACTAAAAATCAGATATCAATAACACTCTCACATAGATTAGATGAGGGCATTGTAGCCCCCGCTGGCCAACATACGAGGGTCAGCTCTTGTTGCCCAATTTTAGAAAAAGAAAAAAAAATAAAACATTTTAAAAATTTTAAAAGATAAAAGATAAATAAAATTGTCCATAGCAATGTAAGCCATTGTTGGTCCTGCCATGTTGAATGGCAGACATTGTCTAGGCCGCCACATCAATAATTTCTTATCAAAATTAGCCGGAATAATTAAATAAATAAATTATCAAAATAACTAAATAAATAAATCGTCAAAATGTTTAAAATTATTGTCAAAATTTTTTAAGATTAAATTAGCATAATTAAAAAGTTCATGGTTGAATTAGAAAATCGTCAAAAGATTTAGGACTAAATCAGTCAATTTGAAGGGTTTATAACCGAATTGGCACAAAATGTTTAGGATTTTTTTTTTTGATGATTTCTATCTATTTGCTTATGTATTAATTTCAATTTTTTAAGGAGAAATTCAAAGTGCCATTCTAAACTCCGCGAAACAAGAATGGATCTAGAATGTATAGATCTCCAAAGCAAGCTTGCATTCAAATTAAGAACAAAGTCGGTTCTGTTCAGTAAATTTTGTATGCTTGTTGCGATTCTTTGGTCTTTTTATTATCATTTTTCTTTCTCGAGGATCAAATACTTGACTCTAAATTAGACTTCTTAACTGCCATCATCTCCATCATCAACCACCAGTAAATCCCTCGTTTACGCCATTGATGTTGACGAAGAAGATGAAAGAGCCTGGACGCTATAAAACTCTGTTATTAGTCTTCCATCACTCTCTCTCCACAATTACACCATTGATGTTTTCTTGAGAAGCCTCTTCATTTCGCTGACCCTCGTCTTGTCCTGCACATCATAGGCCTCAATTCCCAAGTGTATCTGCTCAAGTCTTGAGACGAGCTGCTGCTTCTGTCGAGGAAGATGTTGGGCCACCGAAGTTTAGGGCTTGGTACAACAGGGACCTGTGGGTGAGGCCGAAGATGAGGATGTTGCAGCCGGAGGCGGCGACGGCAGCGGCTATGGTGGCAAGCTTGGTGGATGTGGAGTTGGCAGTGGCAGCATGTTGGAGTAGGGTGTCAGATAGGGGTGTCAACAGTTCGGTTTGGTTCGATTTTTTTGAAAAACCGAACCGAACCAAACCGTTAGAAATTTCGGTTCGGTTCGGTCTAGTTCATTCGGTTTGGTTCAGTTCAATTTTTCGGTTTTTGGGTTTTAGTTTTTTGCATTTCTTTTATTTCTTCTTTCCTTCTTTGCATCATCTTCCTGGATGCTCGCATCATCAAAAATCCCAAAAAAAATCAACGACCGAGAGAAAAAAACCCTCACCGGACCCTTCTCGACCGCCACCAGAATCTCCTTGGATTTGCCACCCACGCTGTCCTCCCCGTCCCCGTCCCCGTCCCCACCACCCACCGCCACGTCTTCGCAAATGGAGGAGACGGCATTCAACATGTCAGGGGGCAGGGGAAGGTTGCGGGAGATGAGGCCAAGGGCACACATCAGCGACTTTGTCTTCCTCCTTTCTCTCTCCTCTGTCTTCTGCGGATACACACCCACTCTCTTTTTTCCAAAACGCTCTCTTGCAATTCTCCTCCATCTCTGCATCCATCTTCACCTGCTTCTTCTTCGACCTCCAGCGCTACTGCCTCCTACCCAACTCCTCTCCTACCCTCCACGTCAATGCTCAGGTCGGCAAACCATCACCGTCCCGCTTACGCTGCGGCTGCTGCTGCTGGGGCGGGGGCTGGGGGCTCTCGAGCTGGGCCACCATGGAGGGAGGCGCGCGAAATTGAGCCAGAGGAGACGAGAGTCGGGAGAGAATAAAACCGGTTTGATTTTATCGGTTTGTGGTTCGGTTTGGTTAATCGATAAAAACCGAACCAATAAAAAAATATTGACTTTTAATGAAAATCGAACCGAAAAAATCAAATTTTTCAGTTCGGTTCGATTTGGTTTTCAGTTCGGTTCTGACACCCTAGTGTCAAATATGGAGAGTGAAAGCGGGAGTGAAGAGGCGACAAAAGTGGCGGCTGCAGAGACAGTTGCGGAGCTTGTGACGGTGGCAATTACGGTCAGAGTATCGTTTCTTTTAACTGTCGTTTTACTTCGCGGGCGAGCCCAAACAGCGATATGATATGAGTATCGTTTCTTTAACTGTCGCATGAGAATAAGTACGTTGAAATTCCTGGACTATCATGCGAATCTCGTTTAAAAAAGTTATTATAATTAAGAATCTGTCCCTTGGCAAATATAGGCGGACCAATTCTTGTGAGTAGATCATGCGGGAATCATAGATATGAAAGAATCACCTAATACATTCAATGTAATTTCTAACATGAAGAAAATATAAGGATTTAAACTTCATCCTTTTCTTGAATAAGTACTTTGCAGTATCTAAGGTTTTTTTGACTTATAAAAGTTCATTCCTTTGAATTGATGACAGAATTACAAAAGATTTTATTGGGAGTTGTGCATGTGAGCGTCTTTGCGCCTGTGCAACTTATAACATATCCAGTTCCTACAAATTTTCCGGACTTAGAGTTCACAAATAATAGAAAAAAAAAGCAAATTGAGATCTGCACTGCCTGGAAAGGTTTATTCGCCAATTAAGCTCGACTAAGTCTACCAGGGGACGCTTTTAATTGGGTCAAAATGTCCACTCTGGTCCACTAAAAGGCCAGAGCAGTGAATAGAGCAGTAAACTCATCTCACTCGGCGAATTTTGGCGAGTCACATATCTTTGAATTGAATCCATATCAAGTGAGCTTACGATAAAAAGAAAAAGAACTCTTTCGAAGTACTAGAAGACTCAAGACTCCTCATACCCAAAATCTGACCGGTGACTAACGAAATTCGGCCTGTCTAAAAAAAAAAATCTTATGAAATTCATTATGAAATATTGTTGGTCACAATTTCTGCACATCAGTTTCCAAAACTTCGAAAAATCAATCTCTCTCAAATAGCAAGTTCAAGTCACATCCCGTGAATGCGATGATTCTACAACACCCCCAAAGTTTCTTTGCAGCATGATTTCCTAGCTCAACAACCTCAAGAATCAACCCAACAACTAAAATTTGAACTGATCCATAAATTACAACTAAACCAAGAAAATTTATTCAACTGGATGAATTAACTTTTCGAATTCCTACAAATGGAGATAATTCGGCTTGTGGAGACTTCCAAAGCTCGCGTGAACCAAAACCCCTCCCTTTTTCTGTCTCTCTCTTTCTTTTTCTCGGTTCTTTTGTCGACTGTCTTTCTCTTTCTTTTCTTCTCTTCATTTTCCTAGTTCTACAGAAGGAGATAATAAGTTATTGTAAGATTCCTAACCTCGCGACCAAAGTCGACACACACACATGGCATATGGAGATTCCCAGTAAGATGAGGAATTTTTTACGAGATTGTCCTTCGTTGCACATGGTAGAATCAGCTTATCGTCTCTCTTCACTAGAATAAAGCAAAAATAGAAAGCAAATAAAACAAAAGAAACACCGATGGACTGTGAATAACAAGAAGGCGCACCGTTTTCCTTAGAGGATCCGCTATTACTATTTTAGAGTCTCCTTTTCAATTGCAGATTCCAACGCTTGCTTTGTTCCATTCAGAATCTTTTCTCTACAAGACTCCCAAGTTACGCCACAAAGAGATGGACCACTGTCGAGTAACTCCCCCCAGCCTATTAATGCTATATGGCACTTATTTGGTATTTTTGAGCTTGCTGCATCAAAAATCATTTCCCTTGATGTGCACCCAAAAACTCTCAACTCATGCGAAAACTCTAATTCGCCAAAGCCTTCGACAACCCGCAGGCTTTCGCACCATTGAATATCTAACCGCTCTAAGTTCTTCAAGTTTGACAAGCCACCTAACCTTTTCAATGAAATGCACCCTTCAACATAAAATACTTATAATAATTCCAACGCAGAAACAGATTGAATATCTTATAGCTCTAGGAACTCCGACAGAGAGAATCCTTGAAGTATCTTGAAGGAGCTTGGGAAAAGGAACGTTCCCCTACAAAGATCAGTCAACGCGGGGGCTTGTGGCTCATTGCACCCTGGCTCCTCCGACAGGCAAATCAACCTCTCGCAAGATTTGCCAGCCTCAATACTTGAATTCTCCAACTCTTTTAATGTATCGAGAAATTGAACTTCAGCTAGCTTGTGGCCACGATGCACCTTGGCTTCTCTCAGTTTTCTTGAACTTGATGGAACGGATAATCTCTCGAGGAAAGTTTTCCATTTGACACTCGCCTTTCCCAATAGAAGAATTTGATTTGGAATTCCCTTTTTGACTTGAGTACCGAAGATTTTTAAAACTATCAAGTTTGATAGGATTTCTAAGAAAGTTGGCAAGTTTAATCCTTATAGAGTAAGTTCTGTTGAAAAAACTGCTACTAGATTTTGAAGTTGACAAAACTTTTTTATTCTCATTCTAAGGTATACTAAACTTCTGTGGAATTCTCTCTAAGTCTATTCTACATTAGAAGTCTGCTCCACTCTAACGAAGATCCAGACTTAACTCAAGTGAAGATCGAAGATATAATCAGAATTGGAATTATTATTCTTTCTTTAAGGATTTAGTACAAAAAAGATATATATGGTTTCCTGGATATTATTTGAAATCAATCAAGAACGGTAACATCAACTTGGAAGACATGTTTATTTGAAAAGAATATACTTATGGAAACTTAGATCCTGATTGTATGGACGACCAAGATCATCAAACTTTCATCTTGATCTTCGAGCGACTCAAGATCTCCTTGATTGATTCTATCAAACGGGTTGATTTGAAGAATTCATCTGAAAGTGCTAGTGGTCGCAAAGGCATGGTGGAGTATTTAAGAAGGTTTTTAGAGTCATTTGGTAGTGTGTGTGTGTGTGTGTGTGTGTGTGTGTGTGTGTGTGTGTGAAAGCTAGAATTCCAAAGTTCGAAACTTATAAAATCACTTGTTCTTCCTAATTAGTGCTTAAACGTGTATTTGAAAGAGAGAGAAACACTAAAGAGTGACTTAGTGAGAGAAATAGAAATTGTCTACCGAGTAGTCAGTGACAAATTGATATAATTCTCTTTCAATTTATAATGAAAACTAGCCAGAAGGCTATCATCGTGGGAGAGTGGACGTAGGCTTAATCTAAGCCAAACCACTATAAATCTCGTGTTCATTTTCTCTTCCCTGAACTCTTTTAATTTATTCGCTAATATATTTTTCTGAGTTACGCTATATCTTATTTAAGTCTAAATTTCCATTCAAAGTCTATTATTTAATAGACTCAGTTTGAAAGAAACATATTTTCATTGCATTTTTAGAATAATTTGTTTTTAAACACCTATTCACCCCCCCTTTAGGTGTTTATACTAGCTCTTTCAATTGGTATCAAAGCTCGTGTGCTTATTTTGTTGAAGTGTTTTACTTCTAACCTAAAGATCTTCTATGGTTAGTATTTTGGCTCTAGGATTGGTTGAAGGACAGAGCAATGCCAGACCTCCTTATTTCGACGGAAAGGAGTATAATGTGTGGAAAAACAAAATGAAGGCATTCCTCAAATCCAGAGATCCCCTGGAGTTGGATGTTGTTGAAAAAGGAATTAATCCAAAGGCAACATCAGCTTCAGATAAAAGGGAAATAAGTGATTGATACTAATGAATCAACACAAGCTGAAATTACCAAGAGACGGGCTCTTGATGCAAAAGCAGATTATTCCTTATACTGTACTTTGTCTCCCACTGAATATAACCGAATCTCCTATTGTGAAACAACAAAAGAAGTTTGAGACGGACTACATATCACTTATGAGGGGACCAACCGTGTGAAGGAGCCAAAAATAAATATCCTACTTGGACAATATGAGTCCTTCAAAATGAAGCCTGGAGAATCTATTTGTGATATGTTTAGTCTCTTTACAGAAATTGTGAATGACCTAACTTATCAAGGACAATCAATTTTTGGACCAATGAAAGTCAACAAACTACTGCGTGGACTTTCAAATGACTATATTCATGTGAAGACTTCAATTAGAGAAACTCAGAGGATCATGCTTCTATCAGTTGACAAACTAATAGGCACGCTTTAGTCATATAAAATGGAGCAGATCAATGATGACGAAGATCCAAAAGATAAGAAATCAATTGCATTAAAATCTAACGGTGATTATGATATTACAAATTCAGACGATGACATGGACGATGAGGAGCTGGCCCTTATGATAAAAAAAAATTAGAAAACTAAACAAAAAGGGATGAAGGCTAAATTGGAAGAAGTAAGGCATGCAGAATTTCTAGAAGAGACCAACGAAAGATGTTGAATCTAGTAATGATATAATATGCTTCAAATGTAAGAAAAATGGGCATATCAGACCAAATTGTCCATTGTTGGAAAAGAAGAAAGGGAAGTCTGAAAAATACAAGAAAGCTCTTAAAGCCATAAACACATGTTTTCAAATTCCTCTTCGCTTTCTTTACATTCGGTCGAAGTTAGTTATTTAGAAATTCTTGTTAAATTCTCTATGTATATAGATGAACTTTGCCTTAACCTTAAATCCTCTCTTAAAAGAATTTCCAAAATGAAAAAAGGAAAATTTAAGCTTAGACAACAGGAAGGTTCCTAGAAAGAAAAGTTTGAAAATTTGAAAAGAAGTTTTGATGATTTGAAAGAAAATTTTGATCCTCTTTCAAAAGAAAATGTTTTTTTTTTTAAGGGAGATTTCAGATATTTTAAAAAGATTTTTCAAAGGATCAGAAAAATTGAAGAAAATTCTTATAGCTTAAATACTCTATTTTAATAAATCTGGTTTGGGTGTGAATAATGAAACTATTCATTTAATTGATTTTCCTAAAGTAAAAGAGAGACTTAGACAAAAACCTGCAAAGACATTTTATAACAATCATTTTCAAAAAGTGTTTGTAAAACATGTTGGCTCAGGGCATTTTGAGAATAAATGTCCCAAGGTTTGGAGACCATTTAAGAATGATTGACTAAAGACTATCTTTAATACTAACTTTCTTGGACCCAAGAAATCTAGGTGCCAAAGAAAGTTTGTGTTTTTCTTCTGATTGTAGGTCACTATTAAAAGAAAAATCAAATGGTATTTGGATAGTAGCTACTCTAGGCATATGACAGGAGATTCAAGTTGCTTCGTGAAGCTTGAAAGATTAAAAGGCGAAAATGTTTTATTTGGTGGAAACAGTAAAGGGAAGATTATAGGATATAGAACAGGATTCAAAATAAATTTTCAAGAAGGTGCTTGTTCTGGAATAAATCAAGATTTCTCTCAATCCTTTACTGGGTGAAGACATGTCAATATATATCTTTTTGATGTTAATCCAGAAAATTCTTAGTGTCTCATCTCAATACAAGATGAAGCAAGTCTCTAGCATTAAAAGCTCGGTCATACAAACATGAAACAGATTGCCAAAAATTCCTCTAAGAAGCTGGTTTGAGGGCTTTCTAATTTGGCTTATCAGAAGTCTGAGTTGCACTCCTTGTATCTTGGGAAAACAGGTCAGAGGTTTTTTTAAACCAGTAAATTAGATTTCTACTAGTCAGGTTCTGCAGCTTCTTCATATGGATTTTTTTTGGACCAACAAAAACTAAGAGTATTGGTGGAAAGAAATATTGTCTAGTAATTATGGATGATTATTCACGTTTCACTTGGGTATTCTTTTTGGCAAATAAGTTTGAAATATTTTCTTATTTTTCAAAGTTTGCTAAGAAAGTTCAGAACGATAAAGGTTATGCTATTTTAAGCATAAGAACAAATCATGGAGGTGAGTTTGAAATCAGGATTTTGCAAATTTATGTGATAAATCTAGTTTTCAACATGTTTTATCTTCTCCATATGCTCCGGAATAAAATGGAGTTTTGGAAAGGAAAAACAGATCTTTACAGGAGATAGCAAAAAATTTTTTGATAGAAAGCAAAATATCTTCTTGGTTTTGGGCAGAAGCAGTCTCTACTACTTGTTATATAATCAACAAAGTGTTTTTAAGGCCTATCCTAAAAAAAAACTCTATGAAGCCAAATATCTCATACTTTCACGTCTTTGGTTGTAAATGTTTTGTCCTGAAAAATACAAATGATTGATCTGGAAAATTTGAAGAAAGATCAAATGAAGAAATTTTTCTTGGTTATTCATTGTCAAGTAAAGCTACAGGGTCTTTAACAAGAAGACTCAATCTGTAAAAGAATCAATGAACATAAGGTTTCAAGAAAGTATGCAGAATCAACCAGTTTCAGACTCAGCAAAGTCAATTTTCCTTAGAGAACTTAAATCTTCTGAAGTTTAGCAACAAGCAGAACTTGAAGAATCAAAAGAAGTAGATAATCAACAGAATGTCAAAAACTGGAAGCATAAATCAAGTCATCCCAAATATCTCATCATTGGCAAATTAGATGAAGGAATTCGCACCAAATCCAAAGGAAAAGAAGATTCCAGTGATATTGCATTTATTTCTAAAATATAACCAAAAGGAGTAAAAGAAGCCTTGTTTGATGAAAGCTGGATAGAAGCCATGCTGGAAGAACTTAGACAAATTAGCATTAATTATGTATGGGAGTTGATTCCTAAACCCAAAGGCAAATATGTGATTGGAACAAATTGGGTTTTCAGAAACAAGATGGATAAAAAAAAGTAAAGTGATCATAAACAAAGCAAGGCTCGTGGCTAAAAGATACACACAGAATGTCAAAAGTGCTTTCCTTAATGGATTCATACAAGAAGAAGTCTACGTAGAGCAACAACTTGGATTTGAAGATTCAATAAAACTAGACTTTGTCTATAGACTAAATAAGGCTTTGTATGGTCTAAAGCAAGCACTTCAAGCTTGGTATGAAAGGATGAGTAAGTTTTTAATAGACAATGACTTTGAAAAGGGAAAAGTTGATACAACCTTGTTTATAAAAAGATAGGAAAAAGATTTCATGCTCGTACAGATTTATGTAGATGATATAATCTTTGGATCTCCTAACGAAAATCTCTATAAGAAATTCTCAAGATCTATGTATGAAGAATTTGGAATGAGCATGATGGGTGAATTGACCTTTTTTTGGGATTGCAAATCGGACAATCAAAGAAATGAATATTCATTCACTGGGAGAAATATGCCAAAGATCTTATCAAAAAGTTTGGAATGGAAAATTGCAAGAGAACAGAAACTCCCATGTCAAGCTCATTAAAGCTCGACAAGGACGAAGGATGAAAGAAAGTAGATCAAAAGCTATACATAAGCATGATTGATTCTCTACTTTATCTCATTGGATCTAGACCTGACATTTTATTCAGTGTATGCATTTGTGCTAAATTTCAATATGATCCAAAAGAATCACATCTAAGTGCCGTTAAACATATCATCAAATATGTTGCGACTTTTCCAAAGCTTGGTCAATGTTATCCAAAAGCAGGAGACTTTACTTTACTTGGTTATTCTAACGCTAATCTAGCCAGTTGTAATGTGACATTCCGATTTTCGGGTTCTGTTTTCAATTGAATAAGCTGAGCTTTTCATTAACACGCCTATATTCACTTTCTCTGAGTCAGTTACTCATGAGATAACTAGTCTATCGGGTAAAGCCGTTAAGGGATTTTAACGCAATATACTTGAGAATTTGACCATAAATCGACTGTTCGATCGTGCTAATTTGCAAGGGTCAATACGACATTGTCAAAATCGATTAGAGATCGGAGATAGGTTGGTTCAACTAAAGTATATGATTAGAGTATACCTAATTGCAAAATTCTCGTCAAACGGCACTAGACTGATTTTTCTGTCATTTTTGTACCCTATGTCTGCATTTGAAACCTCAAGATTTTTACGACAATCGAGAGTCACCAATGAGTCGAAGATGCACAATGTGACTCGAAAATAATTGATTACGAGTCAATTGCATTAAAAATTCCTAAAAGTTACATGGTAGGTTAAATCATGCTAAAATTGTGCCCGGTTGAAATTAATCGCAAATTTAAACCCGATTTCAGAAATTGAAAATTTTGTTATGTCACGATTTATTTTAGGAACATCAACTCATCCTTGGAAGATTTTTTCTGCAAATCGAGATTTTTGGCGAAAATTCAAAGTAGGGCTATTTTTGACCGGTAAAATTAGATGACCATTTTTTACCGCATTTTTAGAATTCAAGTTGGCTAAATCGACGAGGAAAAATCCTAAGAGGGACAATGGCATCTTAGCTGAATTTATGGGGGTCAAATTGAGCTCAAATGAAGAAAGATTGAAGTGAAATTGGAAGGGGAATTAAATGAAATGGGATGGCAAGTGTTCCAAAATTTGTAGGCCTTGTGGGGAGCAACATTTGAACCACTCGGTTGGCTTGATAAGGAAGATTGGCTGCTGAAAATTGGTTGAGGAAGACAGCCATGCATGGTGGGGCATAGAACTTAAGTGCTTTGGATATTTTGTGGCCCCTCCTCATCCTCAGCAGCATCCTTCTTCCTCCTTGCTCATCCTTTATCCATTGTAGAGGCATTTGAGAGCTTGTGATAACTAGAGAAACTAGCCCTCACATCCCTCTCTCTCCCCTCTTCAACCCCAAGCAAATTCGTGGCATTTTCTCCCTTGATTTCCTTCTCTTCCTGTTTCTACTTCAGCTAACCTTCTTGTGAAAAGCTGAGTTTATTGTTGTCTTACCATGAGAATTAGCCTTCATGCCACCCACCATCGCGCTCAAAAGGCCCAAATGGTTCAGAAGGACCTGACCGCTCGCCAAACGAAGCCGCCAGTTGACCTGTCGGCCAGCCGAAAGAAACCGCTCGTCGGTCTGCCGGTCTACGTGGCAGCCTACACTGCTTCGCCTGTTTCGCCCGTTTCAGCCATTTTTCTCCCATTTCGACCTAGCCTCCACCCATCCCAACCACTAGCAAATTCCCCTCGACCTCTAGGTGCCGCCAATCGCCAGCCAACCCCTCGCCAGAGCTCCAGCCAAGCCCATTCAGCTCTGTTTCTCCTCTGGCAGTCTAGTTTTTAGTGTTTCGGTGGGAGTCCGAATCTATGGCTGTTGTTCTAGCCTGGGGACTGCCTTCGATCTTCCTCGTAGAGGTTCCCAAGCATAGCCTCTATCGTCGCCATCACGTTCATGTCTCGGGCCTGTTTAACGGGTGAGTTTAACTCATAATCCTTTGATTAGTGCCTAAACTTGCTTAGGGTTTGCTTAATTATTGTTGATTCTAATTTAGGAGATTTAATTAAGCTGTATTAGTCCTAAGATAGGTGGTTAGATAAATGGCTAGGATTAGTTTAATTTAATCTTGCTTTATTTGCTTAGTTGTGGCTTATGTGCTTAATTAAGCTTGGTTAACTTTATTTGATTAATTGATTGCTTTAATTAGTGTTTTTAATGACTTTTGGATTTAATTTATTAGTTATTTAATTATGAAAATTCACTGTTCACGTGACAATGTTCACAAAACATTGTTCACGCACACTATTCACCCGAGAATGAAAAAGTGTATAATTTTATGTGTTTTGATCTTATAAGGTAATTTAAGTGTATACATGCATGGGCATTCATATGAATTAAGTGAATTTTACAAAACGGGAAATATGCTTTGTCCAAGGGACGTTGGAAATGGATCGCCTTTAGGAGAAAATGATTTGGAATTGTATTTGCAAGCATCGTGCATTTGTTAAATGCTCAAAGATAAGAAGAGAGTCTCAATGGTGTGCTTGCATGATTAAGAAGTGGAATCTGTCACCCAACGAATTGTTGAGAAAACTCCTACTAGATTTTAAGGTTGACAAAACTTTTCTATTCTCATTCTAAGGTATACCAGACTTCTGTGGAATTCTCTCAAAGTCTATCCTACATCAAAAGTCTGCCCCACTCATGAAGATCCAGACTGAACTCAAGTGAAGATTGAAGATATACTTAGAATCATAATTATTATTATTTCTTCAAGGATTCAGTACGAAGAAGATATATATGATTTTCTAGATTGAAATCTTACTTACCTTCTTTGGATATTATTTGAAATCAATCAAGAACGGTAACATTAACTTGGAAGAGATGTTTATATGGAAAGAATCTACTTATGGAAATCTAGATCCTGATTATATGGGCAACCAGGATCAATGGACTTTCATCTTGATCTTCGAACGACTCAAGATCTCCTTGATTGATTCTGTCCAATGGGTTGATTTAAAGAAATCTTCTGGAAAGTGTCAACGGTCGCAAAGGCATGGTGGAGTATTTAAGAAGATTTTTTGAGTCATTTGATAGTGTGTGTGAAAGCTAGAATTCCAAAGTCTGAATCTTATAAAATCACTTATTCTTTCGCATTAGTGCTCAAATGTGTATTTAAAAGAGAGAGAAACACTAAAGAGTGATTTAGTGAGAGAAATAGAAACTCTCTACTATGTAGTTAGTGATAAATTGCTGTAATTCTCTTTTGATTCATAGTGAAAACTAATCAGAAGACTATCAGCATGAGAGAGTGGACGTAGGCTTAATCTAAGCCGAACTAATATAAATCTTGTGTTCATTTTCTCTTCCTTGAACTCTTTTAATTTATTTGTTAAGATATTTTTCCAAGTTACACTATATCTTATTTAAGTCTGAATTTCCATTCAAAGTCTATTGTTTAATAGACTCAGTTTGAAAGAAAAATATTTTCACTGCATTTTTAGAATAATTTGTTTTTAAACACCTATTCACCCCCTCTAGGTGTTTATACTAGCTCTTTCAAGTTCTTCCAGTGGAGAAAAGATCCAACTCTATAGTTAGTGCAAAGACCTTTGATAAGCAAAAGTACAGGTTGCTCAGCTTGGATAACCTCCCAATCCATCACAAGTCACAAGTTTGAATTACATTTGATTTGACCATAGCTTCAAAGCCATTAGATAGAAGCTATTCAACTAGATTAGTAAGGTATGAGAGGCTAGGGACCGTCACCAATAAAGTAGATCTCAACCATGGAGTAGTCAAACTTATGGGAGGCTTCGGCAACTCTTGTATCTTATGACAATAATCCAAGTTTAGTGTTTGAAGGTGAGGTAACTCGCTCATTGTATTGGGCATTCCCACAATTGGTGTGCGTGATACATTGGCGGATGATGGGCTAGGTAATCTACTAATGGAATTGACAAATCTCGTAACACTTGTGTGTGAGACATCCAACTTCTTTAATGACTCTAATTTTGAAAATGAGTAAGGGAGTTCACTCAATATTTTCAAGCTACTCACATTTCACTTAGGCACCTTAGTTTCCCAATAGAGGTGTAAAAATGAGAAATAGTCAACTTCTCTAAAATTAAGTATGTGGGAAAGGTTGGTGTACCGTTTATTGATCTATTATGTTGAATATTTTCAAAAAGCAATTTTTTGATCTAGGCAATCAATTTGAATCATGTCATTGGATCCTCTCACTAAATGATAAAATTAGATTATAAATCCATTAGATTGAATGAGAAAATTAGACAACAAATTGGTTTCCTCAAAATAAATGATAATTTTCTAGATGCAACAAATTGGTTTCCTCAAACAAATGATTATGAATGTAAAGCAAACTAATCCATTTCAACTTGCAAACACAGCCCACAAAGTTAGGTTTGGAGGTTGTTAAATCATACAACCAAAGATACCACATTCGACAAACCGTTTAATTTCATCCAAAGTGATAGTTATAAGAGGTTGAAACAAAAACTTCAATGGCAAATGGAGTGCTTGAATGCTTCCATTGATCTACAAATGACATTGAGGAGCAAGAGCAAGAATTTGTCATTATCCCACAATCATTTATTTGTAGAAGCGAAGAAAAAGTGAAACAAAAGAGTAGCTCCCAATTCAGAAACATAAATCATCAATTGAAGAGGATAGTCAACTTTCTATTCAAAATTTCTCATAATTTACCTCCATTGATCTTAATTCACAAATGATGATGTCTCTATCCCACAACTTGATATGCTTTTGTTTAGCAGTGGACCTTCCAAAATCTCAAAACTGATCATGCATCCTAAATCTATCATCGTTTAAACATTTATCACGCACCTATTAATAAGGACATCAATGGCATCCCCTTAGTCAAGCTCAAAACTTTCCCATGCATATATTGTATTATTCTAATCGATGAAAAATCACACAATATATCCCCCACGTTAATCGATTCTCCTTTCCTCCTCTTGCATTCTTTATATTTTTCTTTGCGAAGATATGCAAGAGACATAACCTACCGATCTCCCTTCTTTCATTTTCTTTCTATTAGGGAAAATCCCTTATGATGTTTTGAAAATGACAAAATAAATCAAATGCTACTAACATGTTTAATGGTTAAGTAACAGACTGTGCAGATGATAGAATATATAAATGATAGTACCAATGTTTTTATTTAAAAGAACCAAAAGATAAACTCTATGCTAAAGTTGAACTTATTTAGACTGTGTTTAGACTTTAAGGCTATGTTCAGAAGTAGAATATGTTCAGATTTACATCTAGATTATAAAATCTATTATAGATGGAAGACACTCAAACTCTACTTCAGACGGAAGATACTCAGACTTTACTTTCATAAAACACACTCAAACTTTACATACAAAATGAGACACAAGTTCAAAACATGACAAGGTTCAGAATGAAACACATGTTCAAAATGAGACAACTCGACATAATGTAACACAAGCCCCAAATATATAACTTCTAATGATCTAGTTTGAATTCTACATCAAGATAGATTTGATTGATTCAATCTAATTAATTGACAATTGGATCTTGAAGACAAGAATTTTCTAAATGGAGAAACTCTACTTATGGAAATTAAGGTTCTATTTGTGTGGGCGATCAAAATTAACTTGGGATTCTACTTCTATCACTCAACGGCTACTAAATCTTCTTGATATAAATTTGTTCAATGGGTAGATTGGAAGACGACCCTCTAGATACTATCCAATGACTAGTTTGGAAGTGGAAGAGTATTTAAGGAAACCAATGACTGAGGAGCAAGCTAGAGATATAGCATAGAATCTATAATTCTAAAGTCTGAGCAAACTTTGATCATACACTTATCTTTCATGAGTTTAAATATTTGTGATCGTGAAAGAAATACCAAAAGAGTGACTTAGTGAGATAGTGTGATCTATCACTAAGTGTTTGCACACAAAGTTGTAATTTCTTATTGATCATATAGTGGAATCCAGCTAGAAGGTTGTTAGCGTGGAAGAGTAGACATATGTTTAATCTATGCCGAACCACTATAAATTTTGTGTGCAACATTCTCTTCTCTTAACTCTCATTATTTAAGTCTATTGCACACTTACATGTTATTTCATAAGTTTGTTCCATCGTATAACATATTTTGAATATTTACCAAAAGTCTGGTGACTCGCTTATCAGACTTTGATCCTTATTCAAACTTTGCTCTAAATTTATTTTATTCCGCATTTATTTGTCAAGACTTCTTTTAAACACCTATTCACCCCATTCTAAATGTTAGTATAGCATTATCACTTTCCTTAATTAATCGATCACCCACAAATATCATGAGATTATGCCGATTGTATCTAATTTTGATTAATAAATGCAATTTTTCTAGCTTAGGTCATCCATGTGCAGGGCACATGCAAATTTTGGCCATGATGAAGATTTAATGGGTTGCTTAACCTGATTTTTCAACATTAAATTAGAATTAGACAATTCGTCCATTTGTCACCAGTACAATGGAAATGCAAGTAATTAATATATGCTCCTAATAATTATATGCAATTTAACTTAATATTTTTTATTGGGGATGAGGTTAGGCCCTCATTTTCTATGCAATGAATTACTAAATGAGATGTCAAAATATAGGTGTCAACAAATATCATCCAATACAATTAGTACCTTCTTATTGCAAATTATCTCATCAATTGTATTGATCCCTTGATCCATATTATTAATGTTTTGAGCCACTCTAGAATGAGAAATATTGGACAATAATTGTTCTTGTAGCTTGACTAAGCCCTTAGTTTTTGTCGTTTCCCTTACGTCATCAAGAAAGATGTAATATATACCAAAGTGAGGACAAGGTTGAAGATAACCTTGGCAAGTGTTGTTTTATTGGTGCTACCCAACCCCCAAAGTCCAATGAGCCACACAACAACAAACTATGAACATTGTGATATGTTTATTCTGAAATTTCTTTTGCAACATCAAAAACCCCAAACTATACTCATTGCAATACATTTATCCTAAACTTTTTCTTAAGACATAAAAAAATCCTAATTTGTACCTATGCACAAGGTTTCCTTAGATGATTTTTCAATTGAAACAATGTTGTTTTTATTTTACTTAAGTCACATGGGCATAATGGTAATATTTTTTGCTTTCTAACATCCATGTTGGTAGATTTTTAACGCTTCTCATTAATAGAATTTTGACAAAGGTTAAATATGTTACATAAGTACAAGTTTGGGATATTTGTTGTCACCAAAAAAAAAAAAAATAAGATAAATTGTGCAATAGTGGATATAGCTTAGGATTTTTGGTGGTTCTTACCCTAATATAAATATAAACCAAGTTAGTATAAAAGAGATGAAGCAAAGCCAAATTTTTATATTATGGAAATCAGGTGAAAAACAAATTTATAATAACCCTATTAGGTCAAAAGAAATTTGGAAATCTCATGATTTAAAAAAAAAGAATGAATTTGAAAGTTTCTATATAAATTTAAGGAAAGATTAGAAATGGAATATATAATTAATGAATTTTTATGAGATCTTTTGCCTAATTGTAAAAAAATAAATGCCACATTCACACTTAGATTGTTACCTTCTCCAACTCACATCCTTGGTGCCATCAACTTCTTTGAGAGATTGTCGCCATGCCTCTATGTCTTCGAAGCTAAACTACTTCTTTCGATCCTCCATCTTTTGCTCCAAACTCTATATGGCCTTTGTACAACATAGTTTTCAGCTTCACATCATTGGGTTTCACGTTGTAGAAGATGAGCAATATGACCTTCTTATTCACACCTTCCTTAGTGAAGATACTAGCAATTTGATTTACTGATGAGGAGGAGATGAGATGAATAGTGCCGTGAAGCACATGAGAGCATATGAAATGGAAATTTATTTCAATATGCTTGGCACCCTCATCAAAAACATCATTATGTACTACTTGGATAATGCTCTAATTGTCGCAATAAATTACCATTCCACCATTATGATGGATGCTCATGTCCTCTAATAACCATCACAACCATAATAATTTGTTTATGTATCAACAAGAGAAAGATATTTTGCTTTTGTGCTAGATCAAGCAACAACAATCTACTTTGCTACATCATGAGATTAGTGAACACTACAAAATAAGTCACCTAAGAATTCAAAGAACAAAAAGGCAAAATGAGTGGTTCGCAATAAAGTCATGAAACTTATTGACAATGTGGAGTGAAATGCTATGACCAAGTTAATAAAGTGTGTCTCTTTGTCATCAAATTGACGGGATAAGTACTCAGTTAGCATTAGAAAAGTTTCTACGTCTTCAACTCCAAGGTAGATTGAGCCAAAAAATGAAGACTACAAAATAAGGTGCCCTTGACATAGCTAAGAATTCGAAGAACAAAGGCAAAATGAGTGGTTTGCAATAAAGTCATGAAACTTATTGACAATGTGGACCGCATAGGCGATGTCATGATGAATGCTAGTAAGGTATTCAAAACTACCAACCACTTGTTAATAAAGTGTGTGATTCGAAAGGAGAGTCTCATCTTTGTCATCAAATTGGACATTAGTCTCGATGGGAGTTGTAGTAGTCTTGTTATTAGTGAGACCCACGAAGGCATATTTTGCTTGAGAAAGATGATTGCTAGAGGAATCTGAAATAAACTCTACGCCTAGAAAGTAGCTGAGTGACCCGAGATCTTTCATTTCAAATTGTTGACCGAGATACTATTGGAGTTTTGTGATGCTAGTATGATCATTACTAGTGATAACCATGTCCTCTATATACAAAAGTAGTAGAAAATAACCATGAGATATTAGTTGAACAAAGAGAGCATTGTCATAAAGATTGGATGTAAATCCAGATGTTCCAAAGTTGCAGCTAAACTTGGAATATCATGCACGCGAGCTTTCTTCAGTCCATATAATGCTCGATGTAATCAACACACTTCCCAAAAGGTTCCATTTATACTTCCTAAATAACATCACCATTTAGAAATGTATCTTTACATCCATTTGGAACAAAGGCCATTGCTTTTTACAGGCAATAGCAAGAAGACTTAAAGCAAATGCTAGATGTGCAACTAGACAAAATGTCTCTTCATAGTCAATCCGAAATTTTCAAGTATAACCTTTTCCTATTAGTCGAGCTTTGTAGCGTTCCACCATATCATATGCCTTAACCCACAAGGCAATTGTCGGTTGTGTTTGAGTTTGATCACTAAAGCGAGGATAGAGATTGGAATCTTTTCCAGTAGAAGCCCCCTGATTGGCTTTGTCCTTCGAAGTAACAGTGGCAACACCTAGGCGAGGTGATGATGACTCAAATTGAGAGGCTCCCCATTTGCCTTATGCCGCCTCGATTTCCATGAGCTTCATGGAGATCAGAGATGACTAGAGATTCTTCGTATCTTTTTTATTCTTATTTTAAGTCAATCATATTTGGGGCCTAGCTCAGGAAATAATTTATGTCGAGCCAAGAGGACTTTGTTTAGGCCTAGTGTTGTCGAATTAGGGCTGTTTTTCAAGGCTTGTATGGTTTCAAGCTAGTACATTGGTAAGCACCCTGACATTTAACTACAAAGATAGCACATAAGAATATCCCAAGTGCAGCAACTTGGTATGACAGTATGAGAAATACATAAGTGCCAAAACTTTCAAAATGTACACTTCAATAGCAAAATTAGAGAAGAATGAACACTTAAGTGCCAACGGCGAGCCGCGTCATTTTTTTAATGAACCACATAGACCGGTTTTATTAACAAAATAATGATATGTTGGATTTCTGACAAGCCTCACCGAGGTTGGCATTTAAGTATTTAATTTCCAAAAAAAGTGGCACTTAAGTGTACATTTTAGAAGTTTTGGTATTTAAATGTCTCCTCATGCCAAGTTGTGATACTTGGGGCATTCTTTGCCCCAAGAGAAAGTGTATTAATTTAAATATATTCATTCCAAAAGTCATAAAGTTAGAAAAATTCTCCCACAACATTTCTCCATCCACATGATGGTCGATCAAAATGGACACAATTGAGTGAAATAAATCAGTACATGCTCCCATGACCACATCCAAAGGATAAAACCAAGTCGCCATTCCACGACTCATCTTAGAAGAGAGAAAGTAGGAATGAAAAGCTGATTCCAGAAGAGAATTAGGCATAAAACAATGAAGCAACAAGGAAGTAAATTCAGATGCACAACTGCCTCACCAAGTTCTTTGCTCCGAAGCGGCTCATTTTGGAGAATTTTTGTATAAATTGAGCTGGGAGAGAGAAAAGTGCCGTAAATGAAAAAGAAGAGGAATTTTGCAGGGAAAATTTGAATTCTCTTTTAATCTAAACCATACAACTTGTCTCTTAATCTAAGGGTCTTGATCTAATACTTAATAAATAGTGAATGCTCTTGTTGGGTGAAGCTGAATATTTGTGACAAGGATGGGTGACATGCCATTGTTGATGGTTTAGATTAAGAGATTAATGAATAGCTAAGAGTAATGACATGGCAAGAATTATTGTAATTAAAGGGAATGGCAATTTGGTAATTAGAATGGTAATGAGAGAGGGTCGGTCCAATTGGTCGAGCCCAATTGGACTTACCCAGGTCGAATAGGGGTGCTCAGATTGTTTAGTTTCATTCGAACTTTTGCTATTGGACTTGATATTTTGCCGGTTTGGCCCATTAGAGCAGGTCGGTTTGGGTCCATCCAGGTCGACCCGAGGCCTTTGAATTGTCTTAATTCACACTAACTGGCTCCATGGGTTTGGCCAGGCTTTGGTCCAAGTGAGTTGAACCGAGTCGAGTCAAACGAGTTGACTCAGCCATGAGCTTATCAGTCTCGATTCGACATTTCAACTAAACGTTGTTGGCTTACCATAATTTTGTCCAAATTGATATTATATTTTAGTCAATTTGATCTAAAGAGGTTTGAGAAAGGTTAATTGCCACTAGTTGTGAAGGATCAATAGGGGCACTAAACTTGCGCTCAAGCATCGGCTGACCGTCTAAAGTCAAACACTTAGAATTGTTTGGAAATATTGATGCGTTACAATCCCTTGATCAAATGTCAAGAATAAATTAAATCTGAAAAATGACTAGAAATCAACGAATTTTGTAATTTCTCGATTGAGGGTCAAAATCATTCATTTGACAAAAAGACAACTTTCAATTTTTTTTTTTATAAGAGTTAAGAATTGAAAGCCTAAAAGTGCTAGCCAAAGATAAAGGTAATGATTATTTTAATTTGCTGATTTTTTTAAATGATCGAGGGCTGACATGAGGTTGACCAAAAAGTCAACTTTGAATAATTGAGTAAAACGACCCCCAACTTCAAATAGAATATCATGGAACCTGAAAAACATCGAAAAACATTTTTTTTGGGTGGAAATTAAAAAACATTAAAATAACTCTTTTTGGTCCAGAAACCAACGCTCTCGCAATTGAGGACTCTAACCTAGAATTTTTGCTTTCATTGAACTTGTCGACTAAAATCGGATGTCACACTTATTAATCAAATTCCATGTGCCACTTATAATCTAGCTTGCTCACATCACTCAACAATGGGTATTATATGTTATTTATATTAATGTAATATCCTTCCATCTAATAGTTTATGCTATGTGCCATGTCCAAAACAGGACAAAGAGGGTTTGCGAGGATGAACTTGCATCAAATGCGAATCATTTGTTGAGAAAAGTTGTATGGAAGATGGAATTTTATTCATAACAATCAAAACCATGATAAGGAATAGTTTGACATGGCTCAAAATTACGTAATGTCATTCGGAAGATGGAATTTTATTCATAACAATCAAAACCATGATAACATATAGTTTGACATGGCTCAAAGTTACATAATGTCCTTTAAGGATCTTCGCAATAGCAATATTCGATTCCGGATGGACCGTTCTCGCATTGCCCTCCCGGTTTATAGTAGCAAGTCTTTTGGCAGTCCTTGAAATTATCATACGGCCCTATGTTGGTTCTCGGAACCTTTTTCGCAACTGATGTTTCTGGAAGGCACAAGAATTCAAGAAATTTCAGCAATCCACATAAGATGCAATATAAATTATATGGACTCGGTGTCTAGTTAATTTGATTGATCAGACAAAATGCGTCCTCTCAACCTTTCTAGTTGGATATGGGTCTCAGGCGTGGTCTAAAAACTAAAACAGAACGAACTCGATAGAGATGAAGCAGAAGCTAACAATACCTGCGAAGCAAAGACAGATGAGGCAAAGGAGGCCTATGAACAAACAAATTCTTCCCGATGCCATTTTGGTGACCTTCTTTTCTTTTTTTATTTACGTAATGATTGTATATTTGGTTGTGAAACATTACACAAATCCCAACCTATATACATGCAATTCGAGCACCACTGCAACGGCCATCTCACCAACACGAAAATTGAGGTCATACCATGTTAAATGCTAGCTGATTCTGTATGGATATCAATTACCATATATGAATTTCTAGAATCAACAACACGAGTCCATTTTAGGGCATATCTTTAAATTTATATAAATGGTTTGGATAAATTTTTCGTGTCATTCGGAAAGTTTTTAAATTAGATTCCATTGAAAATGTATTTCATTTATTGCACTTTTGTAAACTTTCTCAGAATTCTTCATTTTCTACTTTGGGGATTTCGGTCTAGATTCGTTTTGGAGTTGCTCCGTAATCAAATATCTCATGCTTATATCCTGATCAAAGGTAAATTATCTACGTTTGTTAGTTATTAAGGAATTCGCTGAAAACTGTATCCTCATAGACTAGTCTAACAAATTTACACTCATTGAAAAAATCAAGTGAGAATAAGCCATATAGGAAAGATATAAGGAAACATTATTTTGGGAATGTAGGTTATGTCTGTTTTGTGAAAAAAGTGACATTTTATTGATTGGAGCAATGCTACTTTTTTGCAATATTTGCTGCTATCTACAATGTTGATATCAATGAAATTTGCTACGTTAATTCTGTTCTTGAAGATTCCATCAAACTTCGCATGGATGGATTTACTTACTATCTGCATCATATTGTAGATAACATGATAATCTTTGCATGATAGTCAACAACATACTTTTCTCATCCTTTCCAAGTTTGGTTAATAGTGCCATCGGCGTATCACATTTCTCACAACTATCTATCCCAAAGTTCTTTACCAATATCTCTAAGGATTTGATCATTAGAATAAGTTGATTTGTATTTCAATCTTTGGCAATGGTGTGTTAATGCTAGTATGAACATCTAGCGGAGGGTGAATAGATGTGAAGACAATTTTTCGAGAGAACAGTAGAGATATTTTGTTTCCAAAACAGAGTTTGAAGAACAATAGACTTTGAGCTAATTCAGACTTTAGCAGTTAAATAGAATTACTAACAAAGTAAAGGAGTTTGGGAAGAGAATAAGAACACAAAATTTATAGTAGTTCGGCTTAAATCAAACCTATGTCCACTCTTCCACACTGACAACCCACTGGCTGGATTTCACTAAGAAACAAAAGAGATTTTACAGTTTGGTGATCTCAACTTCTTAGTGAAGAGTTTACTTCTCTTTCACGAAGTCACACTATGTGTTTTTCTCTCTTTTAGGTACAACTTTGAGCTCAATATTTGGAGTTACAAGAAAATGGAAAGCTTCAGACTTGAAATTTCTTTTTCACGCATTATATCAAATAACTAGAGAGTCATCCTTAAATACTCCTTCATGCCTTCTCGACCATTGGCACTTTCCAAATGAATTCTTCCAATCTACCCGTTGGACAGAATCAATCAAGAAGATCTCGAGTTATTTGAAGATTGTAATGAAAAACCGTCAATCCTATTCGCCCATACAATTAAGATCTTGGTTTCCATAAGTAGAACTTTACAAGTTTACTTACAATCCGAAAAGATTGGAGTATCGAAATTGATTCCCTTAAAGATAGCCAATCATGTTGGTGCTAAATCCAACTAGAAAGCCATCCATAAGCAATACGAACTGAACCCTTGAAGAAAATCTTGCATATGGATAAGTCTTCATTTTTCAGTAGCATTCAGTCTGGAATTTGTCAATGTGGGCAGACTTTGAACTTAGAGTCTGGTGGTCTTCAGACTTTGACACTAAAGTTTGGAAGTCTTAAGAATATATTTTGGAAAGGTTTTGTCAACTTTAAAACAATAAGGGAGTTTTTTCCAACATGGTGTATATGTTGAATTTAGTGCTTTGAGTTGTTGATATCGATTGACATCATCAATTGTACTTGTCATGACCTCCTCAAAACGGGTGGAACTAGCTTTGGGCTCGGTTAATGGATTATTAAGCTTAGACTTAATTCAGGCTTTCTTAAACCCATGCCAATTCACGATTTAGGTACAGTGGGTCAATTAGGGATCAAAATAAAGTAATGAAATAATTACCTTACTTCTATGAACCATAGATTATGAGTATGAGAACTTAATTTTGCTAAAATTTTCCAATGCTCTTTCAATATATTTTCTATTTTATTTCAAAAAAAATATATTTTTTAGGAATTAGTTTACTCCTTAACATGTGAGATGATCAAGCAAGAGTGTGATCATTATTTAGCACTTAATAAAATAAAACAATAAATAAATTGCAAGCATAAGGAGGAAATATTTACCTCAAAGCAATGAAAGTATTTGCATTGTTAGTTATAAAATCACACTAACAACCTAAAATTGATTTCTAATTAACAGGCAATTCACTGAACATTTTTTAGGTTTTCTCTTATTTAATGAAAATCACGCTTTATGCAACAGACCAAGTTTATATACACAAGAGTCTAAACCAAAAAGATGCTACTAGGCTTACCCTACCCGGACCTTACCTACTTGGGATTTAGGTCTATCATGACACTGTCAGGATGTCGATGTCTAATGGGGCAGCTACCTCTACGGCGGGCTCTTCACCCTTGAGCAACTTATTCACCTCGATATTAACTATGATATCGATGTCCATGACAGGGTCAAGATCCACCAAATACTCGTCCTCGATGGCAGATTCGTTGAAGCCATCCAAGGGGCCCTCTTGAACACCATTAGGCCCGTGACGAAACCACACCTTGAATTGATGAGGTACCAACTGAGGTAGGCCCTCATCAACCCAAATAGTGGTAATGATGAGCTCATGGATCCAGTCAGGGTTCTCGTGGATAGGGAATATGGTACGCTTGGTCTCTACCTCTTGCAGCCACCCAAAACGGACGGGCCTTACCTCCATCTAAGGACCTGAAAAGATTTAAACCATGATGGGGTGAGACAACGTCTCAGCAAATCCACACCCTAAACCTTGATTAGGAAAATAATATGAATAAAGGCAGCTTAAACACACATTAAATAAGACTCACCTTGCCTCAACACCTCCCTACACGTTAGTACAACTCATATAACATATTTAAATGCAGCAAGCATAAACATTAATTGGAACACTTCAATTTTATGTATTAGTCAATCACAGGAGTCCCGATTATAAGATCAAATCATTACGACACGTCACATTCGTGCTACCCAATTTTGTCTCATAATCAGGCACGGTTATATCAATCATCCAAGTGTGTTCCAATTAGTTACGATCTCATAGCCACGACCAACTCAACAATTAGCAGTTATCCGGCATAACAGGGGCATCGTTTCGCCCCATCGAGCACGGCAACGTCTACATTTATACTGCATTCCCGAAGGAGCATTAGTCCAGCCTCCATTATCATTAGCATCCGTTGACTTGAGGCATTCCCGAATGAGCATCGTCCAGCATGAAAGCTCATGACGGGTTCTCATAATGATCATACGAACATTTATTCCTAGCCAAGAATATCGTGCCTTGCACTCAAATACCTCAATTTAAATAATGTGCTTAGCCTATTTTCTTCATATTAAAAACATCCGGTAAAATAGTTGTATATGGACACATGGTCAAATAGAACCATAAAGCTTGTTATTCTTTCATTTTAAAATTTCACAATTTTATATAGTACTAAAAACCTTTTCGACGTTAAAAACCAATGCCCGGTATTTTTCAAATTAAATACCAAAAATCCATATTTTTGAAATAATAAATTAAAAATCATCAATCAGCATTCAATTGCATAAATTAACACTCAATTGCACAAACCAACTATACCACGACGATCAACATGAAATTCTAACAATCAGCTATCTCGATATAATTTACGGGAAATAATAAATAATTAAAATAAATTATAAAATAATTAAGTTAAACTACTAATTAATCTATTTTTACCAATCTAACCACCTAATCACTAATTAACTAACCTACTAACTTAAGTAAATAACTAATTACCACTAATTGAACTAACTAACCCCTTAATCTCTAATTAAACTACTAATCCACCTTTAAGCATCATTAACACCATAATTAGAGTTTAGGACATAAACTCATCAGATTAGCAAATAAACTAGCTCACAGCACAGCGACGAGACGACAACCGAAAATCGAGCCTACGCAGCGCCAAAGGAAGCTCGAACCAGCCTGAAAAAGGCTCGGCATGATCCTAAAAGGGAGCTGCTGGTCATGGCTGAGCTTAGGACTAGGCTGAAAATGGCGAAGCGGGCACGAGGTTGAGTGGAGCTACTTCAGTGGACATTGGGCTAGAACATGCATGGGCTGTAACGAGGGTTTGGGCCAGAAGTTGAGGGGAAATAGAGAGTTGACTTCACAAGGGAAGGGGATGTCGATGAAGCTACTGGAGTCAACGTCGGGAGGTTTCGTTAGGGTGTTTGACTCGGTGGAGTGGTGTCGCACGAAGAGAATGGAGCAAGGTCGGCCTGAGTGGACGGCTGATAGGGTGGTGTCATGATTACTGGCAACGAAAAGGAGAAATGGAGGGGATGCTAGTGGTTGATTTAATGGTAGAGAGGAAGGGGATGAAGATTGTTGGAGAAAACTTCATTATCTATTTTGAAGTTGATAAAATGATTCCATCGGTCTAGTCTGAAGATTTGTAGACTCTATCGTCAAAGTCTGAAGATCTCCAGACTCAAGATTTAAAGCCTACCATCACTGATAGTTTTCAGATCGATGAAAAAAAGATTTATCCGATGAAGAAGACTTATCCAGATATAAATATATCTTTAAGAATTTGGTTCATATGGTTGAAGAAGATCTCGCAACTGGGCATAACATCTCGTGATCAATTATTCTCATTGAAATCAATTTGAATAATTAAATCCGTTAATTGGAGAAGTATACTTTGAAGGTTCTACTTATCAAAGCCTAGATCCTGATTGTATGGGCGAGCAGGATTGGTGGGCTATCATCACATTCCTTAAATAACTTGAGATTTTCCTAATTGATTATGTCCAACAATTAGATTAGAAGAACTCCTTTGGAAGGTGCCAAGGTTATAATGGCATAGAGGAGTATATAAGGAGGACGCTCAAGTTATTTGAGTATGTGCGTGAAAGAAAAATTCCAAAGTCTGAAACTCTTAGTTTTTTGCTGTTTCAATTTGTCAAACTTAAACTGTACTCAAAAGAGAGATTAAATACTTATGAGACCTTAAGGAAGTGTAGTAGAGTCTCTATACTCTGGAATCAAGGACGTGAGACTGTAAAATCTCTTTTGGTTCTTAGTGGAATCCAGCCAATGGGTTGTCAGTTTAGGAGAGCGAACGTAGGCTTAGTCTAAGTCGAACCACTATAAACCTTGTGTTTCAATGTTCTTTCTCTAAACTCTTTATTTTAATTCACAGTCTTATATAACTATTTACAGTCTTTTACATCTTCAGTCTATTGTTTTCATAAAAGTCGAATTAAGTTAATAAGTCTTAAAAAAACTTCTTTAACACCTATTCACCACCTCTAGATGTTCATACTAGCATTATCAATTGGTATTATAGCATGTGTGCTCATTTAATTGAAGTATTTTTACTTCTGAGTTAAAGATCTATGGCTAGTATATTGGCTCCAGGTTTGGTTGAAAGCCAAATCAACAATAGATCACCTTATTTCAATGGAAAGGAATACAACATATAGAAAAACAAGATGAAGGCATTCTTAAGATCGAAAGATCCTCTAGAATGTGATGTGATAGAAAAAAGAATTATTCATAAAGCTACATCGGTTTCAAAAAAGGAGAAAAGAAGTTGTAGACGCTGGTGAGATGACTCACGGAGAAATAACCAAGAGACAAGCTCTTGATGCCAAAGCAATTTACTCTTTATATTGTGCATTATCTTATACTGAGTATAATAGAATATCTTCTTGTCAAACATCCAAAAAAGTTTGGGATAGACTGCACATTACCTATGAAGGAATTGATCGAGTGAAAGAAATAAGGATCAATATTCTACTCGGACAATATGAAGCCTTCAAGATAAAGTCAGGAGAATCTATCACTGTAATTGGAACACTTCTATTCTGAATCCACTGTTGCTTATCTAGTGCTTACCGCGTACTTTTACTCGAACTTATCTTTCCTGAATGCAAACAGTTTTACTTTCATAGTGAAGGATAAGGAATTTTTTGTGGATACAGACACGTTGGCTAACATAATTAGGGTGGAAAGAATGAGTTTCCAACTAATTAGCATGTCTATTACTCATGCTACTCTGTCATTGGTGAAAGATAGGGATGTTGAAGGCAAAATTTCCTACTCAATGATGAATGCTTCTAACATCTTGTTGCACAAGATCGTAATCAACTGCATTCGTCCCAAGTCGACATCCAAGACTGATGTCTTTCGATCTAAAGTGAAATTTATGTATGCCATCGATGTTGGATTTAAATTCTCTCTGCCTCACCCCATCTTGTTTCACATGTACCGAACAGTGGTGAAAGATAAGGGACAACTCCCTTATTATGCTCTTATCACGCATCTCTTTAGACATTTTAAAATCCACATCTCTGCACTTTTATGTTCATCAACTATTTCCCCAATGGTGATTGGTTTTAAAATGGTCACAAAGAAGCGTTTGAAATAACTTAACAAGATGTTGGAGCATATGAAGGAGAAGTCTCCCGTCAAAGCAAAACAAGACTCTGCTGCACCAAGAGGAAAGGCAAAGAGCCCATGGCTACTCTAGTAAAAAAGAAAAGGATTCTCATCTTGTAGGATGAAGAGGATGAGGATGAAAAGACTCTTTTAGCTTTAAAAAATTTGAAAAGTTTTGTTAGCTTTCAAGAGACTCGAGAAGAGCCAGAAGAAGAAGAAACAGAGATAAAAGAGATAGAGAAGGAAGCTAAAGAACAGAGGAGGACAAAGGAAAGAAGGGAAGAGAGAGAAGAAGAGGAGAGGAAGAAGAGAGAGAGATCGGGGTCAAGATGGCTCTTTTTAGCCAACTTTGGCTATCTCTTTGTCCAGTGAATTTGAAATGGCTGAAACCGGGATTGTCGGAGCACTTGACATAGCTAAACATCACTCTAAAGTTGAAGCTACAGTTGAAGAAGTTGTTTCCACTCCTCTTAAAAGCAAACAAATAGGAGGAGTTGTTGAACAAAAATGTACTTCTTTCCCTTTATTTACTAGTGATGTAAGTCGCTCCACAGCAGATCTAGAAGATGTATATGCTTCACATTACCTATAAGATAGTCATGGTGGACAATCTGCTAAAAGTCCATCCATTCTCAAAATCCCTAGAATTGACTCAGCTAGACCTAGTGCTGCGATAGCACAAACAACAAACTTTTCGAGGCTGTTAGAGATTCTATTGGATGTAAGGAAGCAACAATATGGTATGGAATGAGATGCAGGATCTCAAAAATGCTTTCATGGCTACTTCAGTGTCTTTACACGATCAGTTGAATGCCATGAAGAATTAAGTGTAGTCTACAGTGTAGGGTGCAGATTTCTAGTCACTGAAGTAGAGTTTTGCAGGGCTTGAGAAGACTATGGATTCTATGGCAGAATTCGAGTTTGTTCGTCTTCCAAAACAGCCATGATTCTAACTTTATTTTCAACAACGCTTTTTATTTCGTTCTCCACTTTTTTCTGTTGACAAAAAAGGGGGAGAAGTTCGCGCAAATTTGACGATTTTGTTTTTGGGGTTTTTGGACTTATCTTTTGTTTGGTTGTGGTGTGGACTGGTTTGGACTAATGATGCTTGCAAGTAACTTAAGCTATGTTATTGATTATGGTAAAGATAGTTGCTTTCATAGGACTAACACACTTTCTGTAGTTGTAGAATCGCTACTATCCTTATCCTAATCTCTACTTATCTTTTATAAGAAATCTTGGTTTGCTTAAGTGTTGTTTTGCAGGTCAAAGTGTCCAAATCTATGGAAAATTTTTGTCACCATAAAAAAAGGGGAGATTGTTGGAGAAAACTTCCTTATCTATTTTGAAGTTGACAAAGCGTTTCTATCAATCTAGTCTGAAGACTTGCAGACTCTATCGTCAAAGTTTGTAGACCTCCAGACTCAAAATTTGAAGTCTACTATCACTGATAGTTTCTAAACTGACGAAGAAAAGATTTATCCTATGAAGAAGACTTATCCAGATGTAAGTATATTTTTAAGGATTTAGTTCGTACAGTTGAAGGAGATCTCACAGCTAGAGATAACTTTTCGTGATCAATTATTCTTATTGAAATCAATTTGAATAATTATATTCATTGATTGGCGAAGTATACTTGGAATATTTTACTTATGGAAACTTAGATCTAATTGTATGGGCAAGCAGGATTGGTGTGCTATCATCACATTCCTTAAATAACTCGAGATCTTCCTAATTGATTATGTTCAACGAGTAGATTGGAAGAATTTCTTTAGAAGGTGCCAACGGTTACAATGGCATGGATGAGCATATAAGAATGATGCTCAAGTTATTCGAATGTGTGCATGAAAGAAAAATTCCAAAGCCTGAAGCTCGTAGTTCTTTGCGGTTTCGATTTGTCGAGATTAAACTGTATTCAAAAGAGATATTAAATACTTGCGAGACCTTGAGGAAGTGTAGTAGAGTCTCTACATTGTGGAATCATGGACGTGAGACTATAAAATCTCTTTTAGTTCTTAGTAGAATCCAGCCGGTGGGCTATCAGTGCGGGAGAGTGAACATAGATTTGATCTAAGCCAAACCACTATAAATCTTGTGTTTCAATTCTCTTTCCTGAAACTCTTACTTTAATTCACAATCTTATATAATTATTTATAGTCTTTTACATCTTTAGTCTACTATTTTCATAAAAGTCGTATTAAGTTGTTAAGTCTTGCAAAAACTTCTTTAACACTTATTCACCACCCCTTTAGGCGTTCATACTAGCATTATCAATTGATATCAGAGCCTGTGTGCTCATTTAATTAAAGTATTTTTACTTTTGAGTTAAAGATCTATGGTTAGTATGTTGGCTCCAAGTTTGGTTGAAGGCTAAAGTAACACCAGACCACCTTATTTCGATGGAAAGGAATACAGCATATGGAAAAACAAGATGAAGGTATTTTTCAAATCGAAAGATTCTCTAGAATGGGATGTGGTAGAAAAAAGAATTATTTCTAAAGCTACATCAATTTCAGAAAGGGGAAAAGAAGTTATAGACACTGGCGAGATGACTTAAGAAAAAATAATCAAGAGACAAGCTCTTGATACTAAAGCAATTTACTTCTTATATTGTGCATTATATCATACTAAGCATAACAGAATATCTTCTTATGAAACAATCAAAGAAGTCTGCGATAGGTTGCACATTATCTATGAAGGAACTAATTGAGTGAAAGAAACAAGGATCAATATTCTACTCGGACAGTATGAAGCCTTCGATATGAAGTTAGGAGAATCTATCATTGACATGTTTAGTTGTTTTACAGAAATTATAAATGGTCTAGAGTGTCAGGGATAACCAATCTCAGGACCCCTAAAAGTTAACAAAATGTTGTGCGGAGTCTCTAAAGATTGGAATCACGTAAAAACTTTGATAAGGGAAACACAAAGGATCATGCCACTTTCTATAGACGAATTGGTTGGCACATTTTAGTCTTATGAAGTGGAGCAAATCAACGAGGAAGAAGATTCCAAAGGTAAGAAGTCAATTGCTTTGAGATCTAACGATGATTCTGATATTATAGATTCTAAAGATGATATGGATGATGAAGAGTTAACTCTTATGATAAAGAGGTCTAGGAAACTGAATAAAAAAGGAAGAAGATTTAATTGAAAGAAATAAATCACTTAAAAGTTTCAAAAACAAATCAACTGAGAATGATGAAGCCAATAAAGATATGATCTATTTTGAATGCAAAAAAAAGGGACACATCAAACCCAACGGTCCCGTGTTGAAGAAAAAGAAAGGAAAAGCTGAGAAATACAGGAAGACTCCCAAGGCAGAGAAATGGAGTGATAATGAATACGAAGAAAGTGATAAAGATTATGTCAATATTTATCTAATGGCAAAATTAGAATCAGAGTCAAACTCCGAAATAGATACACACTTAGACTCGAGATAGTGAAATCGATGTAATTAATTTAAAAATCCCTACTAAAGTCTCGAAATACATTGATAAACTGTGTCTAAGTATCAAAACCTCTCTCGAGAGGATTTTCAAGCTAAAAAGAGAGAATTCTACACTGAAGCAACATGAAATTTTATGGAAAGAAAAGTTTGAAAAGTTAGATAAAAGTTTGGTTACTTTAAAAGAAAAAGTAGACTCTTTTTCAAAAGAAAATACATTTTTGAAAAATGAAATTTCAAATATTTCAAAAAGGTTTTCAAAAAATTTGAGAAGTTGGAAAAGATTCTTTCAGTACAAAGACCCTACTTTAACAAATCAGGCTTGGGAATGACTTTTGAAACTATTTCTCTAATTGATTTTCCAAATGTGAAGAAAATAATCAAACAAAGGCCTATAAAAACATTTTACATAAATCATTTTCAAAAAGTCTTTGTAAAACCTGTTGAATGAAGTTCTCTCAAATGTTCTAAGTGCAACAGTTCAGAATACTTTGAGAAAGAATGTCCTATGACTTGGAGACCTGTTAAGAAGGAATGGGCAAAGATTGCTTATTGCACTAACTCCTTTGGACCCAAGAGTTTCTTTTTTAATTGCTAGTCACTATCAAGAAAAATGTTAAATGGTACTTGGATAGTGACTGGAGATTCAAGTTGTTTTATAAAACTTATGCAAGTAAATGGTGAAAAAGTCTATCTTGGTGGAAATAGTAAAGGAAGAATTGTTGGATGTGGAACTGTAAAAATTGGAAGTCTCACAATCAACAATGTTCCCTTGGTGGAATGACTCAGTTACAATTTACTCAGCATTAGCCAATTGTGTGACACTGGATTCAAGAACAATTTTCAAGAAGGAATATGTTTGGAAACTAGTAAAGATTTTTTATAATCTTTTATTGGACGAAGACATTGGAACATTTATCTTCTGGATATAAAACTAGAAAAATCTCATTGTCTAATTTCAATTCAAGATGAAGCAAATTTTTGGCATCGAAAGCTTGGCCATGTTAATATAAAGCAGATTGCCAAGATCTCTTCTAAGAACCTTGTTAGAGGGTTGCCCAGCCTGAAGTTTCAAAAATCTAACTTATGCACACCATATGTATCGGGAAAACAAGTTAGAAGTTCTTTTAAACCAATAAATCAGGTTTTTATTAATCGTGTTTTGCAGCTTATGCATATGGATCTCTTTGGGCCAACCAGAACTAAAAGCATAGGTAGAAAGAGATATTGTCTAGTAATCATTGATGATTATTCACGACTTACTTAGGTTCACTTTTTGGCAAATAAATCTGAAACATTTTCTTACTTTGCAAAGTTTGCTAAGAAAGTTCAGAACGAGAAAGAATATGCTATCTCAAGCATATGGATAGATCACAAAGGTGAGTTTGAAAATCAAGACTTTGCAAAATTTTGTGATGAATCTGGTTTTCAACATATTTTCTCATCTTCCTACACTTCATAACAGAATGGAGTTGTGAAAAGAAAGAATAGTTCTTTGCAGGATATTGCAAGAACTCTTTTAATAAAAAGTAGTATTTCCTCTCATTTTTGGGCTGAAGGAATTTCTACAGTATGTTATATTATTAACAGAGTCCTTTTAAGGCCCATTCTGGAGAAAACTTCTTATAAATTATTCAAAGGAAAGAAGTCAATTGTTTCTTACTTTCATGTATTTGGTTGCAAATTTTTTGTTTTGAAAAATGCAAATGATCGAACTAGTAAGTTTGAAGAGAAATCAAATGAAAGAATCTTTCTTAGATATTCAACCACCAGCAAAGCTTACAGAGTATTCAACAAAAAGACTCAGTCTGTGGAAGAACCTACGAATGTCAAATTCCAAGACTCTTTGTAGAATCAACTGATTCAGACTCAGCCTGAAGAATCTGAAGTTACTCCAGACTTTACAAAGCCTAACTCCCCTGAAGTAACTTAGATTTCTGGAGAAAATCAACGAACGAAAGTTGAAGAATCAACTGAAGTAGAAGAACAACATTCTGCTAGACCGACAAGCAATTGGAAGCACAAGTCCAGTCATCCCAAAGAACTCATCATTAGTAACATTGATGAAGGGATTCGCACCAAATCCAAAAAGTAAGAAGAATCTAACGCCGTGGCACTTATTTCTGAAATAAAATCTAAGAGCATAGAAGACGTTTTAGCTGACGAAAGTTGGATTGAAGCAATGCAAGAAGAACTCAGACAGTTCGGCATTAACGATGTATGAGAATTAACTCATAAACCAAAAGGTAAATCCATTATTAGAGCTAAATGGGTTTTTAGGAACAAGTTGGACGAAAAAGGAAAAGTAATCAAGAACAAAGTAAGACTCGTGGCCAAAGGATATACACAAGAAGAATAGATATATTATGATGAAACCTACGTACCAATAGCCAGGTTAAAAGCAATTAGATTATTACTTACTTTTGCCTGTTATAAAAATTTCATGTTATTCCGAATGGATGTCAAGAGTGCATTCCTAAATGGATTTATCCAATAAGAAGTCTATGTGGAACAACTTCATGGATTTGAAGATTCAAAGAGACCAGACTTTGTATTCAGACTAAAAAAGGCTATATATGGATTAAAGCAAACTCCTTGAGCTTGGTATGACAGGTTAAGTAATTTTTTAATGCAAAATAGTTTTGTCAAAGGAAAAGTGGATACTACTACCTTATTTATTAAAAGGGAATGTAAAAATTTTCTACTTGTTCAAATTTATATTGATGATATTATATTTGGATCACCTAACAAAAACCTGTGCAAGAAGTCTTCTAAGTCTATGCAAGATGAATTTGAGATGAGCGTGATGGGTGAACTATCCTTCTTTCTCGAACTACAAGTAAAACAATTGAAGGAATGAATTTTCATTCACCAAGAAAAATATGTGAAAGAACTTGTTAAAAAGTTTGGATTGGAGAATTGCAAAAAGACTGAGATACCAATGTCTAGTTCTTCAAAGTAGGATAAAGATGAAGGAGGAAAGAAAGTTGACCAGAAGCTTTACGGGAGTATTATTGGTTCATTTCTTTATCTTACTACTTCTAGACGTGACATTTTATTTAGTGTTTGCATTTGTGCTAGATTTTAATCTGATCCAAAAGAGTCTCATTTAAGTGCCGCAAAACACATAATCAAATACATTACAACTACTTCAAATTTAGGACTATGGTATCCCAAAAAAGAAGACTTTACTCTCCTTGGATATTCAGATGCTGATAGAAAGAGTACATTTTGGTACATGCCAATTGCTGGAACCAGGACAAAAGCAGAGTATGTGGCTCTTGGAAGTTGATGTTCTTAAATCTTATGGATAAAATAACAATTGAGATACTTTGGAATTGAATACTCATGTACCGAGATCAAATGTGATAACACTAGCACAATCAATTTAACAAAGAATCCAATTCTTAATTCAAGAGCAAAGCACATAAAGATTCGACATTACTTTATTAGAGATCATATTCAAAATGGAGAAGTTATGATTCAACTTATTGACTCAAAGAATCAACTAGCATACATATTTATAAAGCTTCTAGAGAAAAGCCTATTTGAGTTTGTTCACACCAGATTGAACATCATATCTTTGATCCAGTAAAGTCTGAAAGTGCTTAAGACTCAGAGGTAAAGTCTGAAGTTGTTCAGACTCAGAAGACCAAGAGTTACGACTATAAGTTATTTCTATTCCAGTATTTTAAAAAGGACCGTTACTTATTAATTACTAATTGATTGAAATTATATTTCCAAGTTTTTTTCCTTTTTCAAAAAAGGTAGTTATCAATTTTGAATAGACAGCTATTTTCTAAAAGGAAGTTATTTTTTTCGAAAATGTATTTTTATTTTTCCTTTTATGTTGTTTCGATTACCTCACTTCACTTGCTTTATATACAGTCGAGATTCGTCCTCTTCGTTTTTACACTGAAACACTAGAATGCAAAATCCCCACTTGCTTTCACTTTCACTCTCGATTTGTTCAAAAGTTTTCACCTTTTTTGAGCAAGCTTGAGAATCTCTCCCTTGAAGCGACAATGTCTTCAAGAAAGTCTTCAAGGATTGCAAGCAGGGGACCACAACATATGCCCGGGGGTCCTACGCATTTTGACTTGACCGAGGAAGAAGAAGATTCTTCTCCACCACTGTGTCTGAGTCAGCAACAACCTTCTCAGTAATTTCAGTCTTCTCCACTAACTCAACCAAACGAAGAAGTTATAGAAGAGGCTGAACCTGTAAGAACGCTAACTCCCAAAGTTGCTTTCAAACTTTACTCTAATTTGAAGAAAGGAAGAACACCGATATTTTTTATCGATGAATTTTTAAGAGACAGAGGATACAAGAATGAAACCTTGTTCTTGTGAGAGTTGGAAAGGTTAGGAGTTGTAGAGAGAGGACAGCTGAAAGGACTTTCGCAAATTTCCCGAGTGACCCTTTCTATGGTACTGTAAATCAACCTCAAAGTCTGGACGACGATGAACGGATGTTTACCCATTTTCAGCCTAGAACAAGAGTGGCTGAAAATATTGCTGATGGTTCCAATCTATTTAGATTAAAGAACCACAAGAAGGTTTATTTGAATCTACTAAAGAAAGGGGTTATGCACCCTAGGAACGTCGATTTTGATTTCCTTGATTGAATAAAAGTCAATCTACAAGAGAAGCTTGTTTTACTGTAATTAGAGCGCTTTTGTTCTGAATCCACTGTTGCTTATCCTGAACTCATAGCCTACTTTTACTTGAACTTATCTTTTGTGGATGCAAATAGCTTTTCTTTTACAGTGAGAGATAAGGAGTTCTTTGTGAATATGGACACGTTGGCTAACATAATTGGGGTGGAAGGAATGAGTTTCCAAACATTAGTGTGTCTATTGCTCATGCTACTCTGTCGTTGGTGAAAGATAGGGATGTTGAAGGCAAGATTTCCTACTCAAGGATGAATGCCTCTAACATCTTGCTACACAATATCGTAATTAACTGCATTTGTCCCAAGTCGACAACCAAGACTGATGTCTCTCAATCTGAAGCGAAATTGATGTATTCCATCAATGCTGGATTTAAATTCTCTCTGCCTCACACCATCTTGTTTCACATATACCGTACAATGGTGAAAGATAATGGACAACTCCCTCATTATGCTCTTATCACGCGTCTCTTTAGACATTTTAAAATTCACATCTCTGTACCTTTATTTTATCAACTATTTCCCCAATGATGATTGGTTTTAAAATGGTCACAAAGATGCATTTGAAAGAGCTGAACAAAGTGTTAGAACATATGAAGGAGAAGTCTCCCATCAAAGCAAAACAAGATTTTGCTATAATGAAGAGAAAATGCAAGGAGCCCATGGCTGCTCTAGTAAAGAAGAAAAGAATTCTCATCTTGCAGGATGAAGAGAATGAGAATGAAATGACTCTTTTAGCCTTAAGAAATTTGAAGAGTTTTGTTAGCTTTTAAGAGACTCAAGAAGAGCCAGCAAAACGAGAAATAGAGTGAGAAGAGACAGAGAAGGAAGCTGAAGAACAGAGGAGGACAGCGGAAAGAAGAGAAGAGAGAAGAAGATGAAGAAGAGGAAAGAAAAGGAGAGGAAGAAGAAGCAAGAAGAAGAGAGAGAGGACAAGTATAAGAGAGAAATCGGGGTCAAAATGACTCTTTTGAGTCAACTTTGGCTGTCTCTTTGTCCAGTGAATCTGAAATGGCTGAAACTGGGACTGCTGGAGCACTTGACACAGCTAAACATCACTCTAAAGTTGAAGCTGCAGTTGAAGAAGTTGTTTCCACTCTTAAAAGTAAACAAATAAGGGGAGCTGTTGAACAAAAATGTACTTCTTTACCTTTATTTACTAGTGATGTAAGTCACTCCACTACAGATCCAGAAGATGTATATGCTTCACATTACCTAGAAGATAGTCATGGTGGATAATCTGCTGAAATTTCATCCATTCTCAAAATTTTTGGAATTGACTCAATTGGTCCTAGGGCTGTGACAGAACCTATAGTAGACTTTTTGAGACTACTAGAGATCTTATTGGATGTTGGGAAGGAGCAATATGCAATGGGGTATGAGATGCAGGATCTCAATAATGCTTTATGGCTACTTCAGTATCTTTGCACGATCAGTTAAATGTCATGAAGAATCAAGTGCAGTCATCTATGCAAGGTGAAGATTTTTAGTCACTGAAGTAGAGGCTCGAAAGGCTTGAGAAGATAGTGAATTCCATGGGAGAGTTCAAGCTTGTTCGCCTTCCAAAACAGCCATGATTCTGACTCTATTTTCAATCAATTTTTTTTGTTTATTATGCACTTTTTGCTGTTGACAAAAAGGGAGAGATGTTGATGCAGATTTGATTTTGTTTTTGGATTTTTGGACTTATCTTTTGTTTGGTTATGGCGTGGACTAGTTTGGACTGATGATGCTTGCAAGTTACTTAAGCTATGTTATTGATTATGGTAAAGATAGTTACTTTTATAGGACTAACACATTTTCTGTGATTACAGAATCGCTACTATCCTTATCCTAATCCCTTTCTTCTTTTATAAGAAATATGGGTTTGCTTAAGTGTTGCTTTGCAGGTCAAAGTATCCAAATATGTGGGAAAGTTTTGTCACCATAAAAAAGGGGAGAGATTGTTGAAAAAAACTTCATTATCTATTTTGAAGTTGACAAAATGTTTCTATCAGTCTAGTTTGAAAACTTGCAGACTCTATCGTCAAAATCTAAAAATCTCCAAACTCAATATTTAAAGTCTACCCTCACTGATAGTTTTGAGACCGATGAAAAAAGATTTATCCGATAAAAAAGACTTATCCAGATGCAAGTATATCTTGAAAGATTTGGTTCCTATAGTTGAAGAAGATCTCACAGCTGGAGATAACATCTCGTGATCAATTATTCTGATTGAAATCAATTTGAATAATTAAATCTATTGATTGGCAAAGTATACCTAGAAGGTTCTACTTATGGAAACTTGGATCCTGATTATATGGGCGAGCAAGATTGGTGGGCTATCATCACATTCTTTAAATAACTCGAGATCTTCCTAATTGATTTTGTCCAACGAGTAGATTGGAAGAACTCCTTTGGAATGTGCCAACGATTATAATGGCATGGATGAGTATATAAGGAAGACGCTCAAGTTATTCGAGTGTGTGCGTGAAAGAAATATTTCAAAGTCTAAAGCTCTTAATTATTTACCGTTTTAATTTGTCGAGCTTAAACTGTACTCAAAAAAGAGATTAAATACTTGTGAAACTTTGAGAAAGTGTAGTAGAGTCTTTACACTGTGGAATCAAATATGTGAGACTGTAAAATCTCTTTTGATTCTTATTGTGAAACCTTGAAAAAGTGTAGTAAAGTCTCTATACTGTGGAATCAAGGACGTGAGACTGTAAAATCTTTTTTGATTCTTAGTGGAATCCAGCCAGTGGGTTGTCAGTACAGGAGAGTGGACGTAGATTTAATCTAAGCCAAACCACTGTAAACCTTGTATTTCAATTTCACTTTCCCTAAACTCTTTACTTTAATTCGTAGTCTTATATAACTATTTACAGTCTTTTACATCTTCAGTCTACCATTTTCATAAAAGTCGAATTAAGTTGTTAAGTCTTGAAAAAACTTCTTTAACACCTATTCACCCCCTCTAGGTGTTCATACTAGCATTAGCAAAGATTACATGAGAAGGGGAGGTGAACGTGGAGAAGGAAAATGAAGAGAAAGCATAAGTGGGGAAGGGGAGAGCAGCTAGCTTTAGCGTGCGTGAGAAGTTGAAGAGGGGAAGAAAGTCAATAAAAATATCTCAATCCATAAATGCTTGGTCCCCTAATACTTTCTTACATAATATTTCCCACAAATGACTAATCTCGGACAGCAAGATTGCAAATTTCCTCTCCCATCAGAATTTCACTTTCATTTTCCAAATTACCCAAAATCCCATTTTTCCAAAAAATCTTGGACTCGACAAAATTTCTCCGAAATATGAGACGATGTCCTATAAATGAATTGTGACATGCTCGAACGTCTAATTCCCGAAATCAAATTTAATTTCGTGGTTAATTTCAATTGAACGCGATTTTAGCGTGACCTAACATACCGGGTAGCTTCTAGGAATTTTTAATGCATTTGACCCATGGGCGATTATTTTTTATTCACATTGTGCATTTTGACTCATTGGTGACTCTCGGTTGTCGTGAAAATTTAAAGTTTAAATTACGAGCACAAGGTAAATAATTGACAGAAAAATCGGTTTAGTGTCATTCAACGTGAATTTTACAATTATATAGAATCACCCACAATTTAATTACATGCCTATGTTGAATCGACATATCTCCGGTCTCTAATCGATTTTAACGATGCCGTATTGACCATTGCAATTATCTCGTGAATTACTAACTCAGAGAAAAATGTCATAGGCGCATCAATGAAAAGCACAATTCATTTAATCAAAACAAGATTGGAAATAAGGATGTCACATGCATATTCTAGAATGACGTGCAATTTAATCAAATCGCCTAATAAGCTATTTCTAAATGACATGCGAGTAATGACATGGCACATGACGTGGCATAGATGACATGACATAGATGACATAGTACACATGATGACGTCGCATTTGAAATGATAAGGCAACAAGACAAGGCATGGACCTAATATGCAAGCTATATGGCAAGCGCATGACATAGCAATATGAAATGACCTAAACTACATGACATGCATTTGATTTTTCTTTTTTATAGTTTTTTATGAAAATTTGAAATTAAAAAATGACCAAATAAATTACCTAGTTCTAGATATTATCCAATTCAATTTAAGGATTAATCTAGACTGCATCCTAATTTAAATTGGATATTATCTTTAACTAGATAAACTCTATCTTAGCATGTAATCTATTAATTAAAGTTATCCTATTCTATTTTATATCTACCATAATCTTATCCATATCTTTTTCTGATATTTAAAAAAAAAATTGCGATAATATGAAATCAAACAAAAGATAATATCCACCACCCAAGGTATCAATGATATCCTTTTAAATTTGGAAACAAATAAAATCGATGAATAGTATATCAAGTATGAGATCAAACTGGCTGATTTTCCACTCAATTACAAGTTGTATTCCGAGCATGAAATCATACTATTAATCGTTACATGTTGTGAAATTAATAAATATCCTAATTCACATATGCTCAAAAAATATTTTGGATATGACAATACCGATAAAGATAACAAAAAGCGATCAAATTAGATAACAGACTATTCAAATTGATATCGCATGAGATTGTCACCAAATTCAAATACCTACTTTCCAAATTTGAATTAGGATGACGGACATGGGAATCGTGGTGGTGGGTCACGGTGGATGACCGGTGGTGGACTCACGACAGACAATGGCCAGCGTGATGTTGGTGCTCAGCTATGGACAACACGGTCACAGCAAACACGAATATGGATGACTGTTGAGCATCTTGCGGGTGAAACATGTAATCGGTGGTAGATGTCTCCCCGTGTAATCGGTGATGGAGGTCTCCTTGATTTGTGGACGCCCCGTTGTTTGCTCTTCCAAGCGAATTCTCTAATTGCCACGCTCCCTATTATTGTCTTTTCCTTTTGGAATTCTCACTTGGGCTGACGGCCTCCAACCGACAGTAAGATGACGCCGAAAGAAATAGCATCTCGTATGGCAGCATAAGCACATGGTGCTCGCGGGCTATCACGAGTGATGGGATTAGCCGTAGCGGAGGAATTGGATTGGCAAACGAGTTTGCTGGACCGGTAATGAACAGACCTATAGAGCAGCAGTAGAAACGAGCAGGGGATTGGTCGGGCAAGTTGGTGACTTGCAAAACAGACTCAAGAAATGCCGTGAAACCACTGGTGACAGATGAGGATTGGACTCGGAGGTGCTACTGTATCATCATCGCCGAACTGGACTGTGGTACAAGCGGCGTCTCAGGCGGGGCTGCTGATTTAGCGCAACATGGAGCAAGACAGATCAAGCGTGGCTGATATTGCCGAGGAAAGGGTGCGGAGGTAGGGCGAGATGAAGGAACTCTGCGGCTGGTGTGGCAGTAACGAGCAAAACCTCCGGTGTCCAAAGTGGCGGCGAGGAAGATTAGCACCACCGGAACCACCTGCAGAGTTTTTGCATACAACAGCAAGGACAAGAGAGAAGGATAACAACAGATCAAGCAATATCAACCCCTCAGACGACGATGAAGCAACGCTCTCAGTAAGTGATGATCAAGAAGCAAAGACAAAAACAGTGAATTTCAGAACTTGAACAAGAGGACACACGTCGTCCTCTTACCGCCTTCTTGTTTGCCACACTGGAGCATAAGACGTACCAATATTTCTCCAATATTTCTCCAACTCTCTGCTTTAGGTCGTCATCCGCGCGCGGTGTGCAGCAGTAGGAAGAAGAAGGAGATGTCTTACCTTTTTCGAAAACCCTGTTGCATTTTTTTTTTTTTCTTGCCTGTTCCCCTGCTTTATTTATCTTTTTTACGGTGAAACGAAATTAAACTCAAAATTAACTAAGTGCTCAAAAAAATCTGAACTAGAACCAATATGCCAAAATAATATGTAATTTAAAGCCGGATTTTCAAGAAAACTTGCACCACGTTCACTTGGAATTTCAAATTTCAACTTCTTGCGAGAACGAGTTAGTACACAACAAAAAATAAAGAAAACTAAAGTGACTTAATGCTGTGAATTAAAGCGAAAGTAAATCACACTATGCGAAACAGTGGATGAATACATCTATACTAATTGCCAAAACTAACTATTAATTAAAAATCAAAAAATTATATTTTTCCTACACTGCTACCGATCTGAACTGAATTAAGATTGGTGTGCAAATTGAACTACCTCATCCGGATTTTTTATTATTTTCCATTTTTATGCTTACTGAAACACGAGGCACAATCAACATGAACTAACACAAGAAGCCACGCACGTGATTGGCTTTACTTCCTTCTTCTTCTTCTTCTTCTTCTTCTTCTTCTTCTTCTTCTTCTTCTCTTCTTTCTTTTCACACGTGTAGCGAAATTCCCTTTCCGTTGTGCCAACTGGTTAAGTCTGTCACGTATTTCCCTCTTGGTCAAGCCTGTGAAAGGGAGCCAGGCTCGTCCCTGCTTCGACCCCAAAATTCAAATGAATTCATGACTCATTTGTGTGTTAGGTTGATTCAAATTCAGACTAAATTAAATAAATTCATAGCTGAGCCTCATGTTTTCTTTAGCATGAATGTGTTATTCCTAACAAATGTAGTAAAAGCATACGCAAAAAATATTCAACCTAAAAAATTTAGGTGTCAATAATATATGCTAACAATAGTTTATAAATTCACGTAAAATGAAAATCAAATCTATTTAAATAGGCTATTTCATTTATAAATGGTAATTAGCTATATCCATAATTTATATAATGTGGTTCTGTGATTTGGTTTTGTTTTAGAGAATTTGAAGGCAAACCAAATCACAAACAAATAATTACTATATCAATAGAAGTCCTTTTTGGGTCAAGGGGGACAGTACCCGGGGATAGTATACTACGCCCATTGTCCCCATCTTTCGTATCTTCCAAATGTCCCCATGCATTCATTCTACTACCAGCATTCCGTGGGCGTAAAAACTGGTCAATCGGATGTTGGATAGAAAAGTTATGACTAGTCAAAGTTTGGTCAAAATTTTTGAAAATTTTCCTTTTAATTTCATTAAGAAAAAAAAAAAGAATGAATGAATGAATGATGACGTCGGCCGCCTACCGCCACCGCTGGTCTCCACATGTCGCTTCCAGCGTCAACCCGCTGATGGAACAGCACGTGAGCCCAAGCCAGCCCAGCGCACCTGGGCTGCATGTCCTAGTGCATGACTGGGCCGAAAATGGTGCAAGGTTACATGTGGGTCTAAGTTGTCACCGGACCCGTCTCGTGTAAAGCTGGGCTTTTGAAGCCCAGTTCTGCACCTATAATTTTTTGGCCTTTCACCACATTTGCCATTTGCCATGCAGTCTCTACTCTCTACGGCCGGTTTGGCTTTGAAACATGTAGTCCATAGCCGTTTAAGCTCGAAGCTTCCGATTTGTCATGGCTAGATCTACTTCAAAGCTCGCAACCATGACCGCACAAGCTCAAGCTTGAAACTCGTGTTCGTCATGGCTTCTCGAGCTTGAAGCTCTTGCCCAAAGTTGAGATAGAGCGGCCATGGGTGTGAAATCTAAAGGTTGTAGATCTCAAGCTCGCGGCCATGGCTGCTTGAGCATTTGAGCAGCGGCCAAGGCTAGCGGAAGAATGGTCGTGAGTGGGTACAAAGGAATTGCATTATTAGGGTTTAAATATTTTGAAGAAAAGAAGAATTACAGGTCAAAGATAGAGTCAACATTTGAATATAAAGGAAAAAAAATCAACAAATATTTAACGACCTTTACACCACATCAACAAAAATTCACAACGGCCCCAAAATATTTAGCAACATTTGAACCTATTTGAGATTTTAGCTTCGCCCAAAGTGAAAAAGTACCTAATTCCAATATTAAACCAAACAAAAATGCACAACAGGCCCAAAATCTACTTGGAATCGTAAAAATATAGATGAAAAATAAAATAGGAGGCCCGAGGAACGCTTCGGCGTCTACGGTAAATGGTCCTAGGATGGTTTGAGTTCTTCTGTTTGATTATCTTCTTAATAAAGCTTCTTCTTTTTTTAGTGATTTATTTGATTTAATTAATCTATTCGCTTATTTCACTTTTTATGAAGAAATTCGAGGTGTCATTTTAAACTCGACCAAAAAATAATTAAACTAGTATGTATAGATCTCCAAAGCAAGCTTGCATTCAAATTAAGGACAAAAGATTATTATGTCTATTTATTAATTCTTATGATCAGTATTAGGCATCTAAAAGATGGAGAAAAACATTAGTAACCCTACAAAACTCAGCTCAATAATCATCTTCGTCTTCAACACCCTGTGAATTCCTCAATTATCCCTCAATTACGCCATTGATGTTGACGACGAAGATGAATTGGCCGAAGCCGAAACCCTACAAAACTCAGTCATCGATCTCCCATCGCTCACTCTCTCCACAACAAAATGCCCAAGCTTGCCAACAACCTCCACCAAGTTGTGCCTGCACAAGAACTCGTCGCTGTAAACTCTCTCCACCTCCCTGTCCAAGTCAAGCACGAATACGTGCGTCTCCGCAGAGCCGCCCTTCTTGCTCCTCGCCAGCACCGCCGCTGTGAATATCGCTGACATCCTCCCCGGCGCCGCCTCATGATACCCACTCGGCCCCTGGATTAGTATCACGTCCCAACTCAATTCGTACACGTGGTTGGGCAAGCTGGTCAACGCGAGCTTGCATTCCGAGAAGAGCAGGTTCTACACTGGCCAGCACTCGTTGCGGAACTCGCCTCTGGCCGACTCAAGCAGCCTTTTCATTTCGCTGACCCTTGTCTCGTACTGCACGTCATAGGCCTCGATTCCCGGGTGTCGCTGCTCGAACCTTGAGACCAGGTTCTCGTTCTCTTCGAGAAAGACGGTGCGGCCGTCGAAGTTGAGGGCTTTTACAAGAGGGCCTCGTGGGTGAGGCCGAAAACGAGGAGATTGCAGTGGAAGGCAACAGCGGCACAGTGGGCAACTGCGGTGGTTATGGTGGCGAGCTCAGAGGACGTCATGTGGGTTGGGTTGGTAGAGGCGGCGTAGTGGAGGAGGGCATCGTTAATGGACGTTAATTCAAACTCCAATTGACTTCTTCAATGTCACCTTGAGTTTGAGAGAAGATGTTAGAGATAATTAGGATAATTCTCTAAGATATTTTTCTATATTAGTGATAATTAGAATATTTATATTGGTATTCAATTTCTCTCAAGATTGTGCTTATATTGATTGATATATGTTACTTATAATAATATTTCATATAGCTTATAAATAGGTTGATGTATTCTTCACCATGATATATCGAATTATACAGAAAATTTCCCAATTCTCTTTTCTACTTAATATTTAACTATTGTAAAGAGTGCTTTGAGTATAGAGTGAAATCAGTGTCCTTGTAGAGTGAGCTATAGTCCATCATGGAGGGTCAACTTCATTGTAAACTTTTTCAAAGGTTTCAAGGATTGCATTAGTGGATTCCAACCTTGTTATTGAGCAATTAGAGCTGGGACAGTGAAGGAGGCTGAGTGGATAGGCCGGACCACTATAAATTGTTTTGCAATCTCTCATGTCCGCTATTCTATTTACATTTTTCTTGATGGAAGATATTTGCTATGCAGTGTATATTTTGTCTACAAACACTGTTTCATCGTCTACACATTGTTTTGCACAAAAAAATAAATAAATAAACTCTAAGTATCCAACAACAACCATTATATCTGCATAAATATTGGGTGAAATAACAGTAGTTGTCCCTGTACTCTTGCCCAAAATTCAAAGCCATCCCTATACTTTTTTTTTAATCCAGAATCAACCTTGTATTTCTAGAAAGGGTCATCCCTTGTCCTTCTATTTTTTCGTTTCTTTTTTAATCGATTTGTGCTAATGTAGACAATCAGAACACTGAGTAAAAGCAATATCGCAATCATAGCTGCTCAAGCTAGTAGCTCGAAAACATCGGCATTCAAGCTCAAAGCTTGAGGGCGTCGTGGTCCAGATTTGACTTTGAAGTTTGTGGTTGCCATGATTGCTTGAGCTCGAAGCTCAAGACATAGCCATTTGAGCATGAATTCAAAGCTTGTGGCTACCATGGCCAAATTTAGCTTCAAAGCTCGCAGCAACCATGGCTACTCAAGGTTGAAGCATGCGGCTGCTAGGGCCACTTAAGCGCAAAACTCGTGGCCATGGCAAAGCTCGAAGTTTGCTGCTGCCATGCCCATATTTTGCTTCAAAGCTTGTGGCCACAACCGTTTGAGCTTGAAGCTTGCAGTTATGGAATAGGTCGAGCAACCATGACTGTGACATCTAAAGGTCGTAGGTCGCAAGCTTGTGGTCGTGATGGCCGCTCAAGCTTTTAAGCTGCGTCCATGGCTGCAGATGGCGCTCATAAGTTGTAATTTACGAATTGCTTTGGTGGGGTTTAAAGATTTTGAAGAAGAAGAAGATTTTGAGGAGGCCCACGTCAAAGAAAGAGTTGACTTTTTGGAAAATTGCGAGTCATAAAATATTTAACGCGGTTAACGGCTGATCAGCAAATGCTCATCAGGCCCAATATATTGAACAACTTTTGGTGAAGAACGGAAAGGAGTACTGAGGAAGCAGCGGCTTGTAACACCTCAGCGGCTTGTTTTCAAGTTATATATTTTCACGTGAAATGAAAATTTTCATTCCGACCGAAAAAACAAGTATAGCATCTCTCTCGATGCAACGAAGAGAAGGCGGGTGATGATTTGCATTTTCAGATTTCTAGGATTCTTGGAGCCGCAATTGAAGGGCACGAAGTTTATTTATTTATTTTTTGGTCGGTAAGGAAGCACAAAGTTGATGAAGTAAGAGTTTGAGGAGTAGTGGTTGAGAAAAAGCTGCCCGAATCCTGTGGTGTTCGACTCGTTGAGTTCCTTCTTCTTAAAATGCTGGTTGTTCATCATTCGGATATCCAAACATGGGACAATGACGATTTAGTTTATGAACTGTGAGGAAGTATATGTTGAGACTATCACTTGGCATTGATTTCAACCTCATCTCCATTCAAGACTTCATTTCAAAAACCACCGGTGGAGTTTTCACATATCAAAGGATGAAGTTTTTGTGACAGCTATTCGATCATTCATGTCCCATTCACAACTAGCTCTAGCCCTTTACTTACGTGGCTTATTACCATAGTTGAAGAGACGAGATCACACTTAATTAGGGCAAGAATAGTAACCACCTAAGGAAAATTTTATCAATATAAGACTTTCACAGTGTAAATACAAAAAATGGCGTACGCCATCTCAAATTAGTGAACAAATGCAAATTTTTTTTTTCTGGCCCTCTATAGTTAAAGTCCTAGTTTTTTAAAATCAATTCAATTCTAATCGTTGATACATGTAACATAGTGTCCAACGGATAAGATGATGTGTCAAGGACAAAAAAAAAAAAAAAAGAACTTTATCCACTTGCTGGGTCCCCATTTTAGAAGAAAATCTCACAAAAGTAGGCAACTTTTATTTTTTCCTTTCACCGGACTCTGATATTTGGTAAGAAATAGAAATTCCCATGATCCATTAGATGATAGGTCAAGCATATTGTTATTTTATGGAAAGGATAATTTTCCTCTTTTTGTACCTTTCTCCGAGTATATCAAGGCGGTTCATCTCAAGCTCTCAAAACTCGTTGAAAGACAGATAGGGAGTTCTGACCAAAAATCAAAGACAGAGAGGGAGGGGGAGAGAGGCTATGGAGGTAACATTGTCCAAAAGAATGGGATCGACAATGTTCGTAGCGGCTCTACTATTGTGGTCGGCCATCGATGCTAAAGCAGACGACTCTGCAAAATGCATATCATTGTGTACATTGTTGTGCGCCTCGGACCCCGTTCCATTTGGATGCAGTCAGATGTGCCTCAAGGGTTGCCTTGGACAGCCCTCTTCATCCGTGGCATCAGGGCTCTGTAATGTCGGATGTTTCTTGTCTAACTGCTTGGACCGCCATCCTGGTAATAATCTTTGCATCAAGATCTAAGATCGATTATAACTTCTTGTCATATCCATAAAATCAAGAGTCATTGTATAATCTTATTTTTTATCAACGTTTCATTGTTATGTTATAATGATGGCTGCACATTAAATTATTTCATTTCCTTTGACTTCGATGTATGCTCTTGTTAAGAAAAATCAATTTCTTGGACTTTGATGTATGCTCTTGTTATATATGACTTTTTAATTATTTTTTGCATATTTGAACTCATGTAGATACCCAGAAAGTTGAAGTGGACATGAAGAAGTTTAGAGCTTGTATGGACTCACATTCTCCTGGCTGCCAAAAGACCTGCTCGTTGCATTAAAGTCTGGAATTTATTTTTTCATAATTAAACAAAGGCAGTGGAGTTATGTTATACTGACACGGTTTCATTTCCACAAGTAATAAATAACGCCTTTTCAATTATTTACTTGATCATGAGTGAAGTATATTTCTATGAAATTCAATTGTGATAAAATGAGTTTTATCTCTACTATCTGGATTTAGATTGTGAGATTTAAATACAAAGTCCAAGCGGACTATGACTACGAATTATCTAACACAACGGAAACCGTAGCTTTAGTAATTCCAGCTTGGACTTGCTTTATAGATGAGATCCTCCATATTCGCAACACCAAGTTACTGCAATTCAGTTTACCGGAGCCGTTCAGCCTTTTAACCCCTTCAAAGAGGTAACCTTGACGTGCAGGGTAAAAGTAGAGAGAAAAAGAAAGATGGAGCAATAAGTGTAAGAGGGACGAAATCCTCAGGAATCGGTCATGGATTAAGCTTAAAATTTGGAGAAATGACAAGCTTTTTGCCCAGAAATTTCAGAATTTGAAAGAGAATTAGAAGAAATCTGGAGAGATTATGCTTGAAGCCGCTACGAAGAAGACTGAAAATGAGAGCAGCAAAAGAAGTTGGGAATATTTTTTAAATGGACGGGTTTCTCTTTCTTCATTTCCTTCGACTCCTCGAAACGAACAGAACATGTGGATTTTGTCCCTTAAGTTCTATTGTACCTCAGTTTAATGCAACTTTTGTATATTATTCACAAAACGCATCCTAATATATAGACATGTCGCGAAACTACCTCGAAATCACTAATTGATTTATTGAAACAAAGGTCAAGCTCCGAGTTTCTTATTCAATTCTAAACAGTCACCAGAATAATGTTTGCATGTGCACGGTGGCTCTACACCAAACTTTACCTTTAGGCAACTTAATGGCACTCCTATTCAAATTTGATTATCTTTTCTTAATCCAAATTGCACCGTCGATTTAAACCTACACTGCATTTAAAACTTTTCAATTTTGAGAGTCGCTGTACTCAAAATGCTCTCGTTTATCGAGCTCTCGCTTACCGTAATGGTAGTTTTTTCTTTCCTCAAACCCTAATTACCCCTTTCTTCACATTTCTCCTGGTTCGATTTGGATTCGCTTGTCTCAATTCCCCGTACCGATCAGTGGGGTTTCTTCTCAGTTCCTCTTCCTCCTTGTTTTTCTTCGCTTTCGCCTCCGATAGTGACCCCGATGTTTCGCTTTCTCTGCGTCTTGGTTCTATCAGCGTTCTGCATGTACTAGCTCATGTTCCTTTCCTGGTTCCTGCCTTTGTTTGTTGGTTTTCCACCTTCCTGACATGTCTACATGTTGAGTTTTGGAATCATCTGAAACTCCCTCTCCATCCCCTGCCTACGGAATATAGGTGTGCTTTGTTTCTTGGTTCTTCTTATGGCTTCTCCAGCTCCCAACAGTATGCCTAGAAGCCCCGATACCACGTGTACTAACCTGTACAAGGATGCTCGCATGGCCGCTCTGAGCAAACGCCTGGGTCGTCTTTGGTCTAAATAGCATATCGAAGTTTGGGAGGATGCGCCTTCGCTTGAAGCTTTGGCTGAGTGTCGGCTCATACTTATGGGTAAGCTCCTGTCAAATTCATCAGTTAATTTACTAGCTTTTCAGACTACCATGAAGCGTGCTTGGAGGACGGATCATGTTGATATTACGCAACACGATGGGGGTTTATTTGTAATCAAATTCAAAAATGAAACTGAGAAAAATCGAGTTCTTACCGCTGGTCCTTGGCTGTTTGGAGGTATTCTAGTTATTTTACGTCCTTGGCTGTATAACACGCCATTGCACTATTATGACTTCTCATCATGTGCTTTTTGGGTCCAAATTGTTGGTCTCCCTTTGGAGCACTACACGAAGGAAATGATTTGTAGAGCTATTCGAAGGGTTGGCAAAGTTCTAGAAATAAAAATGGACAGTGAAGCGGGTACCTCTCTTCGTGCTGGCAAGGCTCGAATTGAACTCAATCTTCAAGAACCTCTTCAGCCAAGCCAATTTCTTAGAGTTGATGGCAAAAACATCATGTTAGACTTTCGTTATGAGGGCCTGTGTCACTTTTGTTATTCTTGTGGTAAGCTTGGCCATTATGCCTCAACCAGCAAAGATTATGAGTATGATGAGCAAAAGTTAGATAACAGAGACAACTTATATTTTGGTCAGTGGCTCAAGGCTGAGGTTCGGAAATTTAGCCCTTTCGGGCTTGCCTTTTATGCCTCACCCAGCCCCTCTCCTGAAGCTAAGGAGTCTGTTCCCGAGACACAAGTCAATCCCTCAACTGACTTGCCTTCAATCCCTTCACCCAGCAGCAAAGGAAAAGAGAATGTGCCAATCCTTGATAGCCCTCCTTTTATTCTGCCAGAACCCTTCACTGTGCAAGCTCAAGCTAAGAGGCAACTAGTTCCTACAGCGGGACTTCTCCCTCACCCGATACCTACTCCTTACCTAAAAAATGGGAGAAGGATCTTTCAGCTCTTCCAAGCCAAAGAAATCTAAGAATCATAAGCTGAGCACCAAGGCAGGGCCAATTAAAAAATTAAAGTGTCCAAACCTGTTGCGAGAGGGGCTTTACGAATCACTCCTGTTGGATACTCCAATATTTGATGCTGTTGAATCCGACACTTGAGCTATGGTGGCTAGCCCTAAAAAGCCACCATTGGACAAATGAGGTTAATAAATTGGAACTGTCAGGGGTTGGGTAATCCCCTGACAGCTCAAGCCCTTCGGGTGTTGGTAACCCGAGAAAAGCCTGACATCCTTTTTTTGATGGAAACTAAAAATAGAAATTTGGTGCTAAATAGATTGCAAAAACGTCTTAAGTTTCCAAATAGTTTTTTGGAAGAACCTTCTAGCCTTGCTGGTGGCCTGGCTATTTTTTGGCAGGATTCTGTTCACCTGACTTTGGAGCATCAGTCCTCTGACTTCTTTGATCTTCTTTGCCATATCAGGGAGTGTGGAATTTCTATGCGGCTCACGTGTCTCTGAGCGCCGGCTCTTGTCTCTCTTCGGCTCCTGCTCTGGGATAAACTAAAACTTATTAATACCCATAATACTTTACCTTGGTTGTGCATTAGAGATTTTAATGAGGTAATGTATCCTTGGGAAAAACAAGGTAAACGACCAGTAAATTTTCAACGGATGCATACCTTTCGAGATCTAGTGAGTGACTCTTCCCTCCTGGACCTAGACAGTAAGGGATGCTCATATACCTAGTGTAACAATATAACAGGGGATGATTTAGTTAAAAAGCGTCTCGACAAAGCTCTCTGCAATATCTCTTGGCGTCTCACCTTTCCAGCTGCTGAGGTGTTTGCTCTTCCGGCCATCGTTTGGATCACAATCCCCCGGTTTTACATTCCTCTCTAGCCCATCCTCGATGCCCAAGGCTTTTTACGTTTAAATCCTTTTAGCTGCAAGACCCGGAATGTCGTTTGGTTATTTCATATGCATTAACTCAATCTCAGTCTCAGCATATTACCTTAGCTCAGAAATTACGCCTTATTTCAGCGGCTCTTTCCTGATGGAGCAAAGCCAAATTCTCTAATGCCCATCAAAGAATCTCTGAGTTTCAACAGCAACTCCAAGTCCTGACCAACAAAAGAAACAATCAATCTGACAAGTCTCGAATGGATGCTTTAAAAATTTAGATTCACACTTTATGGACTCAAGAAGAACAGTATTGGGCCATGCGTTCTAGAGTACAGTGGCTGAAATGGGGGGACAAAAACTCAAAATTCTTCCATGCTACCACCATCTAGAGATGTCAACGAAATAGAATCAGCCTGTTATTAGATCAAGAAAATCAGTGGATCAGAAATGAAACAACTTTACAAGAAATGACTCAGCTTTTCTTCCAAAACCTTTACACCTCTGTTGGGCAACGCAATTATGGCCCCTTTTTAAGTCAATGCCTGGCCATTGTCACGAAGGAAATAAATAGTAAACTTATTGCTGAAGTTACCCTTAAAGAAATTCAGCAAGCAGTTTTTCAACTTGGGGCATCCAAAGCACCTGGCCCAGATGGTTTAAATAGTCAATTTTATCAATCTCACTGGGATATCTTAAAAGCAGATGTCATTACCTCGATGAAAGCTTTCTTTGACTCTGGTGTGTTGGATCCTGTCATCAACAGAACATTCCTTACTCTGATCCCGAAGATCTTGCAACCTGAAAGGCTGGACCAATTCAGACCGATTAGTCTTTGTAATTTTCAGTACAAAATCATTTCCAAGATTTTAGCCAACAGATCAAAGGCACTCCTACCTGCACTCATATCTATAGAGCAAAGTGCTTTTGTTAATGGCTGTCAAATCCAGGATAACATCCTAGTAGTGCAGGAAGTTCTACATCAACTCAGAATCCAAAAAAGAAAAAGAAAATTTCAAGGGGTCCTCAAACTCGATATGCAAAAGGCGTATGATCATGTCGAGTGGGATTTTCTCCGGGATTATCTAAAACAGATTGGCTTTCATGCAAATTAGATTTACAGGGTTATTCAATGTGTCACGACTGCTTCTCTTTGTATTAAGTTTAATGGTCAGCCTCTTCAGCCTTTTCTTATGTTGAGGGGTCTTCGACAGGGTGATCCCCTTTCCCCCTATTTATTTATTCTAGTAGCAAATGCTCTTTCAACTCTCATACATGAAGCTGTCGCTATGGGAAACATTAAAGGTATTCAACTTACTCGGAGCTGTCCTAATCTTTCACACTTATTTTTCGCCAATGATGCCATTTTCTTTATTGAAGGAAAGCTGCTTGAATGCCAAAACCTATCAAACATTTTAAATCAATACTGTCAAGCATCAGGACAGGCAATAAATTGAAATAAGTCTGGTATATATTTTAGCCATGGCTGTCCAGCACCCCTTTAGGAATCTTTGGCCAACGAATTTCATGTTCCGATGATGCACAAGACAGGGAAATATCTTGGCATACTTTCGGACTGGGGTAGGTCCAAAACAGAGATGTTTTCTTGGCTATTAGCTAAGGTGAATTCAAAAATAGATGGCTGAAAAGAAAAACTATTTTCGAAAGGTGGCAAGGAAGTGTTGATTAAAGCGTAGTTCAAGCAGTGCCTCAATACGCTATGTCTATCTTTAAAATTCGCATTTCTCTTTGCAAAGCTATTGAGCAGAAAATTTCTAAATTCTGGTGGCAAACTCAGAGCGAAAAATCAGGAATGCATTGGAAAAATTGGGAATCATTGAAGAGATGTAAAGATGCAGGGGGTCTTGGTTTTCGAGATCTAATGGCTTTCAATAAGGCACTATTAGCAAAACAAGCTTGGCATTTGTTTCAAAACCCTGAGTCACTGTGGAGTCGTATCTTTCAAAGGTTTTATTTCCCTTCAAAAGATTTCTGGCATGTAGAAAGAGGCGCCAGGCCCCCTTGGGGTTGGCAAAGCATTTTACATGGCTGTGATTCTATGTCTAATCATCTATAGTGGTCAGTGGGTAATGGCCAGCATATCCATATTAGAGAGGACAAATGGCTATCTATGGGTATTATTAGGGGACCTGCACCGCGCAATGAACCTATTATGGTTGCTGATTTCATTAACCCTGAACAGCAATCTTGGAATATCTCTTTGCTCAAAAACAGTTTCAGTGATCAAATTATAATTGAGATTCTCTGAATATAGGTACGCCCTCAATTTACAATTGATTCTTTAATCTGGACAGGGAGACAAAATGGCATTTATACTATCAAAAGTGGTTATAATTGTCAACAATCAAGCGAATCCAACTTAGATCATAACTAGGCATCTTCTTCTTTTATGCTACCCAGGCGTTTTTGGAATACTATTTGGCAAGTGCCGACGAGCCCTAAATTATGAATCTTCCTATGGTCTCTATGCCATAATGCTATTGCAACAGGTGAAAATCTATATAACCGGCATATTTTATCGGATCCAACTTGTAGCCTATGTCAAAATTGCGGTAGTCATCCTATCCTTGAATCAACAGAACATCTTTTCCTTCACTGTCCGTGGACCAAAGCAATGTGGTCTCATTCACAGTTTCACATAAATATGTGACAGTTTCAAACTAACAGATTTGATGCCCGGCTTCAACAACTCATGTATCGGAAGGATTTATTATCTGATTTAGCTATTGTAGCAGTTGTTTTGTGGCATATTTGGAAGGCCAAGAATGATTACATCTTTCATCAATGACTCCCCAATCCTGATCTAGTGGTCTTTAATGCCATCGCCTATGATCGCTCTTACAAAACCCGTAACTCCAAGCCCCTACATCAACACAAGCAACCTGATCAGTCCACTCCTAATCGGAGCTCAACTCAGACTCAACCTTTGCCAGATCTCATAGCCGCTGCCGAATCTGCTTATCCGCCCTTTTCTTCGACCCGGAGGTGCCCTTCTTATCTGCCCTCTGTATCCTTTGGCTGGTGTCCTCCTAATCTGGGTGTACTGAAAATTAATATCGACGGCTCCTTTCACCCAGGTTCTTTTCAAGGCTCCGTGGCGGGTGTTTGTCGAGACTTTGCAGGAAGGTTGATCGGCGGCTTCTCCCTTACCATCAATGCCACCTCTGCCCTACAAACGGGAATCCAAGCTTTCACATCTGCACTTTGGTATCTGCTACAAACGGGACGATCTACAACTCACCTTATCCTCGAATCGGATTGCCTTCAGCTAGGTTGACTTGGTTCAAGATCAGAATTGCTTTCCTTGGGACTCTCGTGCTCTTTTCGTGGAAGCAGTAGCTTTGCTTTGTCTTTTCTAAACCCTAGAGGTGCGCCACTGTCAAAGGGAAGAGAATACGGTCACTGATTAGGCCGCCCGAGCCCATGGGCTTCATATCCTCTCTCCCAATTGGCCTAAAACTCCCCCTCCCTTCCTTTTTTCTCTTTTATGTACTGATGCTTTAAATTGTTGTAATCCTCTTGCCAGTTAATACTATTTCTCCGTTCTCGTCCAAAAAAACAAAAAAATTGCACTGTCGATTTCATACTTACCTCACAAGTCAGACTTTGATGCTCTCACACTCAAGACCCTTTTCTGTAAATAGGGATGCACCATAAAAAACAATACCATCAATCAATAAACGGCATTTCATAAAGTTAAAAGGGCCATGAGGGTTTCATTAAATGCGGCAACATCACTGTTATTCCAACAAGCTAGGCTAGGGCATAAGTCGACCCCCTCATGGAGTGAACTTGGAAAGTTTGAAGCTTCCTGATTTTCCAATTTCCCTCCAGCTCAAATTAGCTTTAAGGAAATTATTTTCTCCCGTGGCCTTGAATATCAATCCTCTATACTTAAACATTTCTCCATACTAATTGTAACTATCTATCCCAAAAAACAAGCTTGAACGTCTCAGTAACTTATAACTTTCTCATGTAGAAAGTAATTTCTAATACTCATGCAACCCATAAATTTATATATGAAAACGTAACTACTCATACACTTGTATTTACCAATATTCATACTTAACTAGTAATTCTTTTATATTAATATAGTAACTTTCAATAAAGTAATAGCTAGTATTTATAATTCCATCAAGTTCATCTAAAATCACCCCGTTACACTTGGGCACAACCGATGCAAGAATAAAAAGTACCATTTTGCATGCACGTATAGACTAATTGGCTCCCCCTTCTTATTCTAGTCATGTCCAGTTTAGTGCCAATGCAATAACGCCGTGCAACAATAGAAAAGAGTACATATAATCTAAGGAAGCAGCAAAAACCTAGGGTTGTCCCACAGACTGTCCACAAATTCTCTTTCTAGTGATAAACTAAATTTAACCTTGTGTCATGAGTGTGTAAGAAAGTGAGATGTCGATCTGACATGAGGTGTATATGGTACCTGGGCTCCGGGAGGGAGAGATATAAGGAAAATTACCAACTTGACCCTTAGTTTCAACAAAATGGAAGGGTAGTAACACAGCTCACTCTTTCACAAATATCAGAACTACTGACCTTTCTGACAAGAGAAACGATTGCATTTGCTATATATAACATATAGGAGGTTCTTCAACATTGAAACAATTTGTCCAGCCATATCACAAACACAGTAACAAACTCGCCATCTTTGTACAACTACCACAAAATTACTTTTCCATTGCTTTTCTGCAGTAGAGGGACACCTTTCATCCCAAGGTTCTTCAATAGGATGCTTTTCGAGGATTGTTCTGTAAAAGAGAGAACAGTGAGTGAAGTCAATTTCCACCCAGAAGAACTACTAGGCACTTGAATGTGACCTTAAACAAACAAGTGAAAAGGTTAAAAGGATAATCACCAAAGGGTCTGGCCTGTATCGATGTCCAAGCATCATCCGCTTCTTACATTGCTCATATATATCATCATCTGGCGTCACCTCTCCCGGTTGATGTGGACCAACCCCCAAGTTGTTTGTCTTCACATCACTTGCCATAATTGGGTTGAAAATCCCACTTCTGGAGCTCCCCAAACCCTCTGTTTTAGAAGCCATAGCTTACAATTAGAAAGAATTCTCCATACAGGGTGTTAGACAGAACTAAGCAACCTATTGACCCCATTATTCAGAAAGACATTCAGTAGACTCAAACCTATAGACATTCAAATTGTGAATTCAGTGCCAGAATTCACAATTGACCGACAAACTATTGAAACCATAGTAAACAAAAAGCTAACTGTTTAGCAAAACCACAAAGCATACATAAGTAAAACCAAGTCTAAAGTAAGTAAGCTGTTTTAAGTTACAATGAACATCCAACCAAATATAATGAATGGGTACAAAAAAATTCTATGGCCTTAAAAAGAACTGACAGTCATGGTAAGAGAGAGAGAGAAAGAACCTTCTTTCCATCCCATCTTAGATAGAAGTTTGTGACCAACATTGTCAACCTGAATTATAGCCTTCTCAGCAGCCTCTCTAGTTGCTTTCTGTGCAGCTACATCATTACGGTTTGATACAAACTTTTCAAGCTCTTCTAGAGGAATGAAATCACCCATGCGATGACCTTTTTTTGCAGGAGCTATAATAGAAAACATAACATGAGCTGAAAATTAATAAAACCATGCAGAATAGACACTTCAAAGAAAATTACCCAGAGTTAGAAAACATTATATTATAAGAGACAACATTAACCTTAGAGGGAAGCTGGTGGAGGCATCTCATCTTTTGACTGTTTGGGTTTCTCCTCCTTTCCTCTTAAGCAACCTTTTCCATGTAAAATTCCATCATTGCTACAGGATCTGCACTTGCCACACACGAGCAACAATCCAATTATTCTAAATGACTGTCTAGTTAAGCAAAGTAAAAGTACAAACCGGCAAAAGCAATTACCACAGGACGGATGACTCAGATACTACAAAGCTTGAAAAGAGGCAGAAAAACTTTCATCAATGCAAGGCTTACACTTCCCCAATGACAACATGAGAATATGATAAACTATATTTTGCACAATTTCCAATTTCTTTTTCTGCGGTAAGGAGAAAGCATAGTAATATCACAAAATGTAACCCGGTAGTGTTGACACCTCAAACAATAAAACACATAACTTTTCAAAATAAGCCAAAATGCAGTTTTGTTTCGGTCTTAATCGTAGTTCTAAGAATAAGAAAAGGACATTTCCAAAGTGACACTATATATTTATATGATCGAAAGGACCAACATCTTCCTAGTTAGAATCAAACTAAATATAACTACCACTTTTCCCAGCTAATGTTGAATCAACCGACGCTCTTGGGTCATCCACATCTGTTTTTTGGTAAAGAAATTTTGTTTGGTAAAGTTGGGTCATCCACATCTTCATTCAAAGCAAAGGTTGGAATCTGATAATTTGAGGCATGCTTAAGTGACCATTTGGGAGGAGGAGCAGACCTAGAAGCTGGAATGCTAGAACTACCTGTGCCAAAAAGAAATTGAAGGAGCCACACAAGAAAACAACATAGACTATCGAGGGGACCCCAAAATGATGGAGAAATAGAGAGCTCAACATCAACTATGAAGTATAAGGGCTCATTCGTTTGGAATTAAGTTTTGAGTAAAAAGTACATCTTTTGCTTTCCCACCATAAATTGAAATATTATCTGAATTTAAAAAGATTATTAAAAAACTATATGTTAATCTCAGATTATGAGTAAATACTCTAGCGCATAAATCATACATATACATGCACGATGTGCTACGTGCACAATATGCAAAGCATCCAAATTTTGATACTATACAAGATATATTATTTTGTGATAAACGACCTATGGGAAGAAAATATCCTTTAGCCATACACCATATATGCCATGCCCTAAACCCCGGGCACATGCACATCCCTCGGCGATCGACTAAATTGCGACATTCCTAAGACGCGTCGTCGACTCTTTTTTTTTTTTTTTAGCACATGCAGAAGCGAAATTTAAACATATACCCCAAACAACAACAAACATGGGATAGAAAAGCAGGACAACCAAATTTCACCAATCACACTTTATATACAAGCCAAGTTAGTGCTACAAGTCTATACACTAAAGGTCTACCTAAAAAGAGCTACCGGACAACCTATACTTCGGATCCTTTCGACTCTGACTCGGAATCCTCCACGACACCCTCCGGTATCTCCAAACTAAGGACCTGAAAAATTGTAAACTACGACGAGGTGAGAATAAATCTCACCGAGTCAACACTCTAAACTCCGATTAGGATGAAAATTTACTCAGAGGCATCCTAAACATACACTACTCAGAACTTACCTCGTCTCAACACCTTCCTGCACATTAGTGCATCTCATAGAACATAAGCATACAGTAAATGCATTCAATGAATGGAACACATCACATCACTCATCAAATATTCACAAAGGTTTCATTTAGAGCCAAATCGTTATGACACGTCCCATTCTGTGCCATACAATTTCATCCCATAATCAGGTGCGAATATCCCATATTGGTGGTTCAATCCACACCTGATATTCAATCTCAATATCCAAACTCAATATTCAAACTCAAGGCTCTAGAGGTAGCTCTCACGAAGTTATGTTATTGTGTAGCACTTAGCCCTCGACTATGCATGACAGTAATACAAAGCTCTAGAGGTGGCTTCTATGTGAATCAAGTCACCATGTAGCACTTAGCTCTTGATTATAGTAAGCAATGGTACAAGGTTCTAAAGGTGGCTTACATGAGGTTTCGTTATTGTGTAGCACTTAGTCTTTTACCTGCTCACAACCCATTCGGTTTTCACAACATAACACATATCACCATTCAATAGCCATCATTTGCCATGACTATAAACCATCATCATAGAACAACCAATCACATCTCATCCCGCACAAGTTCCAAGCATATCAAAGGTTAACCACATCACCAAATATGCAATTTCTAGCAAGCAAAGCATCGAGAACAAATCACAAACTACTATTGGTCCTAACCGGCAAAAATGGTCCACTCGCGCGTCTCCAAGTTTAAATCCATAAACCTAATCAAAAGAGTTTGGAAAATTCCCAAATTTGAATTATGTTGTAAATGACACATAAACGAACATTTTTATTGCAACACCTTGGGCTAGATCCTTCTAGATTAAGAGCAGTAAATCACTCAAACTATTACAAAAACTGAGATTGCGTCTAGAAAGTCTATTTTCCAAAATCAGTTTGGTTCAAGGTCTAAAACTTGTGCATATGATCTGAAATTTGACTATGTTAAACTACAAGATGTAACAACCAACTTTTATAAAGAAACCCTTTCAAAATTCAAACCCTAAGAGTTGACGAAAATCCATTGAATCCCAAAAGGTCACCAGTTCCCGCAAAAACGAGATTCTATTTTTTTTTTAACTAAGTTGAAATCATACTCTTTTAAATCCATAAAATCTTAGAAAAAATATGTGTTATAACTGAAGATGTCTAAAACATTTTTTAAGAAAGAATCAATCTCAAAATCTTAGCACATTTTGATCCATAAAAATGGCAAACAGCAAGGGTTCAGAAACCAAATATGAGGAAAATTCATTGAATTGGACTAATCCATCCTTATGAGTGCTAATTTTACCAATTAAATTAACGCTAATCCATCTTAAGGTTAATATAATCAAACTAGATTAGCACTAATCAATCTTAAGGCTAATCTCACTTAGTACTAAATAATTAAGCTAATTAACACAATCTAATCCCTAAGTGTAATTAACAAACTAATTAATGATTAGGAGTTAACTAACCAGATTAGCAAGTAAACGGGTTCATGGCGATGGCGGTGCAACGACAGTGAGTTCCCGTGTCTATGATGGCTCCAAGGGAGGCTCAGAAGAGGTTGAAAATGCCTTGCAAACCTCACTTTGTTTGTTTGCTTGCTTATGTTTTGTCTTTGCTTGGTTTTGGAGCTGCTGGTGGCTAGACCAAGCTGACGGTGATGGGCTGAGGGGCTGAGGTGGAGGAAAGGCAGACGGACGGCAATCAAGAGGTTGGACGCATGCGGATAGTGGGACAGCGTAAGGTGGATGGAGCTGGGCGATGGAGGACAGCGACGGGCAGTCTAGCCTGGGCTCGGTGGTTGCTTTGGTGGCTGAGTTTGGGCAGGTTCGGTGCTGGTCTTGGTCAACATAGGTTGGTTCTAGTTATACAGGGACTTGCAGTAAGGAAATGGAGAAGGAGAGGATGAAGAAGAAGAAGGAAGGAAGAAGAAGTAGAAGCTGGACAGAGGGAGAGGGGCTGGTCGAGTATGAGGGGAAGGAGAGGAGACACGGGGCCTTCAAGGTCTTGCTGCTTCCTAATGGCCTTCTAAGACAAATATCCAAGTAATGAGTAGAGACCACAAAGTCTTCAGCCTCCCCAAAGGTCAAGGCAGCAGCCAATGGGGAATTTCTCTCTAATACTTCACCAAACAAAGCCAGAATGAAGGCCAAAAATGGTCTTGCAGCAACCCTACGAATTTCTTCAATTTCTTCTTCAATTTCACACCAATTGACTTCAATTTAATGGCCCCAAAAAGCCATGGCAGCAGCCCACATAGTTTCCCTTCAAGCCTTCACAAAACAACTCGATTTGGTAGCCAAAAACGGCAACCAATGTGCCCATACGAATTTCCAACCCTTTTCTCTCAATTTCTTCACCAATTAACCAAATTGGCCTCCCAAAAATACCAACTAAGGTACCCAGCCAAATTTTCATAATTTCCCTCACAAACCAACTCATTTTGAAGGCCAAAAATCCACTTAAAGATGCCCCTTCGAATTTCCACCTTTTTAATTTGTTGAATATGACTTTCCACCAAAAATCCTGGACTCAACAGAAATTTCACGAAAGATGAGACGATATCCTAAAAATGAATCGTGACACGCTCAAACATTCGATTCCCGAAACCGAGCTTAATTTGTGGTTAAAATCAACCGTACGCAATTTTAGTCAAATCCAACCTATTGGGTAACTTTTAAGGATTTTACCGTGGTTATATTCCTTAACAAGTTCACCTAATAGGTTAACTAACTCGTAAGTGATCGGTTTAGAAAAAAAAAAGGACCATAGTTGCATTGATGAAAAGCCTATTTCATTTTATCGAGATGGGGTCGAAATTCATGATGCCACAATATAAACTATAAAGCCACAAGAAATTATAATTGAATGAAAGCTGCTACTTTCACAATGAAAGTGCTAAAAGATTGCAGATAGATAATTAGCATTACATTGACCTCATAAGCATGCATATGACAAATTGACTGCTGGCTCCTAGAGAAGATGTGTAATTTGAAACTATATTATGTGAGTGTTGTCCATATATTGTGCAAACTTCTACTCTTGCCTTAACTCGAAAAACTTGCTGCTCTCCTAGTTGAACACATGATTTGGTATTGTATCAACTTCAGTTTGTTTAATAAACTAATATATTGATCTCCACGTACAAGCAAACTTCAAGAGCAGAAGAAGATGTTAATCTCTTTGACATTAGTAATTTCACCCAGAGTAACTACGCTAGTCAACTAAAAATAGCATTGATCTAGCATGTATAGATCTCAAAAGCAAGGATCACAGCGAAATTATTGACAAAGGAATGAAATTTTGTGAGATTACAATTAACTATTTTAAAAATTTAAACTATTTGATGAATGTGTGGTTTAATATTTAAATATTCAATTACAAACATGAAAGATTTGGACTCAATACCTCCTCTTCTAATACTAAGTAAAATTTTATGAAATCATTGTCAATTATTCCAAAAGTTTAAACTATTTGATGCATGTGTAATTTAATATTTATAAATTCTAAGATATTTATTTTTTCAGTAAATTTTATATGCTTGTTGCGATTCTCTGGGCTTTTTATTAATTCTTATGATCATTAGTCGGCATCTAAAAGATAGCAGAAAAATATTGATAAGAATCCCCAGCTCAATCATCATCTTGGTTATCAACCACCTGTTAATCTTATAATTACGCTATTGATGTCGACGATGAAGATGAATTGGCCGAAGCCAAAACGCTACAAAACTCAGTCATTAATCTCTCATCACTCACTCTCTCCACACAAAATGCCCAAGCTTGCCAACAGCCTCCACCAAGTTATCCCTACACAAGAACTCGTCCCTATAAAGTCTCTCCATCTCCCTGTCGAAGTCATGCGCGAACACGTGCGCGTCCGCCGCGCTGCCTTTCTTGCTACTCGCCAGCACAGCTGCAATGAATATCGTTGACATCCTCCCCGATGCCGCCTCGTGGTACCTGCTCGGCCTGTTGATCAGCATCACATCCCAACTCAATTTTTGCGCGTGGCTGCGCAAGCTATTCAACTCGAGCTTGCATTCCGAGAAGAGCAAATTCTGCATCCGCCCGCACTCGCCGCAAAACTCGCCTCCCACTGACTCTAGCAGCCTCTCCATTTTGCTGACCCTCGCGTTGTAGGCCTCGACTCCTGCGTGTTGCTGCTAAAATCTCGCTCGTCGAGAAAGACGGCGAGCCTCTGTCGACATTGTCAGGATCGACCCAGCCTCTCCAAGCTTGCCTAGCTACCGACCCAGCCCTCATCATAATGCCATTGCCACATCCCCATCGGTTCTTAATTTCTTTTTATATATGTATTGTGTTGGCATGGTATGCAGCAAAAGGGCTATCATCGGTACAATCCTTCTACCAAAAAAACTTATGTTACTATGAATGCAACCTTCATAGAGTCCAAATTCTTTCATTCCATATCCAAATCCCACAAAAATACAATGCACCACACAAGGATCAAGCTTAGTATGCTGATTTTTGTGGATATGTACCAAAGGCAACACCTCCAACAAATCTAGGGGAAATTGTCAAGACTGAAGACAAAGAAACATGTGCTGACAGAGCCTGTAGAGGAGTCTGAAATGCCAATGCTGCGTGGGCCTAAGGCTAATGGCTGGAGCTAAGTTTAGATTGAGTCTGGGCTCTCCCAAACCCACTAATTCACTACGTATGATTTGAGTTTTTAACATGTAATTCATTTTCATTTAGGAGCTATCATAAATTGATAAATCAATTTGCAGTGGGTCGATTGTAAATCCAAACAAAATATTGAGAAAAATATTTTACTCTTGCACCACTAAAAGAATTAGGATCAAGGACTTAATTACCCTAATTAATCTACTACCATCCCTTCAAATACCTAATCTTGTTTAAACCTTAAGATTTCCTTTTTATTTTTGGAAAGATCTTTCATGCATAAAATTTAAAAATCCATTCTCCGGCCTTTCCCCAAAATTAAGAAATTTTTGAAGGATTTTTCATACATTCCTAAGAAAGATGATCACAATCAATTTTGAGCCTTTTATCTAAAAAAATAGAAATTTTTAGTGTCTTTTTAAAAAAAGAAAAAATAATAATATACTGACCCAGGTGCCGGCCCGGTTCGGATTTGGCCTAACCGACCCGGATCGCGCCCCCACCCGCACGGCTAGCCAGAAAAGGACACCCCTTCCCCCATTTTTCTTCTTTTCTTTTTTGATCTCTCTCTCTCTCTCTCTCTCTCTATCTGTCTTTTTCACTTTGCATTTCATCTTTCTCTCTCTTAAAGACCCCATTGACCGTATAGCCTACCGTTTGTCTTCTATCATTTTTTTAAATCTCTCTTTTCATTTTTTTTCTTTTACTTCTTCTTCTAAGCCTTTCAACGTCCCGTTTTACCCCACGCCGGATCCAGAACGCCCCAGCGCTCAAGACGACCGCACGAGGACTCGAAAAAATCAAAGCCCAGTCCAAGTTTGCCATCTCCCACCTCTCTAGCCAACCTCTCCTCTCACCCTCGCGACTTTACAGAAGCGTTCATCTCATGCTTCAACACTTCCCCCAAGGACCGAGAGCATCGCCGGATGCAAACGACTGAATGGGACCCAAGCTTTAATCCAAATGATTCAGGCGCTGCACAAGCCACGCCCAACCACCATGCGGCTGTCATTTATGGCCCACAACCGCTACCACCCCTCATCTTCGCCGGCCGAGAACCATCGCCCGCTGAAACATGACGCATGCCGAAAGAGACCACGAAACGAGAACATACCAAGGAAGGGATAGCGGTGGAAATCTACCAAGACGCATTTGACAAACCACGAACGCCAAAGAAAAAGGACGGCAGACCCATAACATTTCAGTCAGTCATTTCATCGAACATGCGGTGGGCGGCGGCTAAGGGGAAGATTTGAACTTGTCCAAAACACGAACTTAGGCCAAAAACAGCAAGTAAAGGACGAGCGAGGTTCAACCTCGGCGCGAGGACAACTCATATACGCTCAGTGAAAGGACAGCAAGTCTCAAGCACAATTAAAACCATGAACAGGCATCTACCTCAAGCATTTGACCGAACGCTTAACATACGCAAACTGAGGGGTGAAACATATGGATGACCGAGCCTGGGCACGAGCCGGGATTCACAGCAATCGATACCTAAGAAATTGCAACCGCAGCCGGCACCCAGATGAGGCCAAAAACTCACACGAACCGGACGATAGCGGTCCGGTTCGGCGAGCCCGAACGGGGGACAAAAGAACGGGGCATGAACTCTGCCGTAGGTCGTCGTCCGCGCGTGGTGTGCAGCAGTAGGAAGAAGAAGGAGATGTCTTATCTTTTTCGAAAACCCTGTTGCATTTTTTTTTTTTCCTTCTTGCCTTTTCCCCCGCTTTATTTATCTTATTTATGGTGAAACGAAATTAAACTCAAAATTAACTAAGTGCTAAAAGAAATTTGAACTAGAACCAATATGCCAAAATAATATGTAATTTAAAGCCGGATTTTCATGAAAACTTGCACCGCGTTCACTTGAAATTTCAAATTTCAACTTCTTGTGAGAACGAGTTAGTGCACAACAGAAAATAGAGAAAACTAAAGTGACATAATGCTATGAATTAAAGCGAAACTAAATCACACTATGCGAAATCAACAGTGGGTGAATACATCCATACTAATTGCCAAAACTAATACATCCATACTAATTGCCAAAACTAACTATTAATTAAAAATCAAAAAATTATATTTTTCCTACACTGGTACCGATCTGAACTGGATTAAGATTGGTGTGCAAATTGAACTACATCATCCGGATTTTTTATTATTATTTTTCATGTTTATGCTTACTGAAACACGAGGCACAATCAACATGAACTAACACAAAAAGCCACGCACATGCTTGGTTTTACTTCCTGTCTTCTTCTTCTTCTTCTTCTTCTTCTTCTTCTTCTTCTTCTTCTTCTTCTTCTTCTTCTTTTCTTTCTTTTCACACATGTAGCGAAATTCCCTTTCAATTGTGCCAACTAGGTAAGCCTATCGCATATGTCCCTCTTGGTCGAGCCTATGAGAGGGAGCTAGGCTCCGGCTCCTCGTCCCTCCTTCAACCCCGAAATTCAAATGAATTTATGGCTCGTTTGTGTGTCACGTCGATTCAAATTCAATCTCATAACTAGACTAAATTAAATAAATTCATAGATAAGCCTCAGTGTTCTTTAGCATGAACGTGCTATTCCTAACCAATGTAGTAAAAGCATATGCAAAAAATATTCAACCTAAAAAATTTAGGTGTCAATAATATATGCTAACAACAGTTTATAGATTCACATAAAATGAAAATCAAATCTATTTAAATAGGCTATTTCATTTATAAATGGTAATTAGCTATATCCATAATTTATATAATGTGGTTCTGTGATTTGGTTTTGTTTTAGAGAATTTGAAAGCAGACCAAATCACAAACAAATAATTACTATATCAATAGAAGTCCTTTTTCGGTCAAGGGGGATAGTACCAGGGTATAGTATCCTACGCCCATCGGATAGAAAAGTTATGACTAGTCAAAGTTTGGTCAAAATTTTTGAAAATTTTCCTTTTAATTTCTTTTAGAAAAATAAAAAAAGAAAGAATGATGACGTCGGCCCCCCGCCGCCACCGCCGATCTCCACATTTCGCTTCCGGCGCCAACCCGTCGATGGAACAGCGACAACCTGCACGCGAGCCCAACCCACGCCCGGTCAGTCGCACACCTGCCCAGCGCACCTGGGCCGCATGTCCTAGTGCATGACTGGGCCAAAAATGGTGCAAGGTCGGATGTGGGTCTAAGTTATCACTAGATCCGTCTCGTGTAAAGCTGGGCTTTTGAAGCCCAGTTCTGCACCTATAATTTTTAGGCCTTTCACCACATTTGCCTTTTGCCATGCAGTCTCCATGATCAGTTTGGCTTAGAAACATGCAGTCCGTAGCCGTTCGAGCTCGAAGCTTGCAATTTGTCGTGGGCAGGTCTACTTCAAAGCTCGCAACCATGACCACACAAGCTCAAGCTTGAAATTCGCATTCGTCATGGCTTCTCGAGCTTGAAGCTCTTGCCCAAAGTTGAGATAGAGCGGCCATGGGTGTGAAATCTAAAGGTCGTAGATCTCAAGCTCGCGGCCATGGCTGCTTGAGAATATGAGCAGCAGCCAAGGCTAGCGGAAGAATGGTCGTAAGTGGGTACAAAGGAATTGCATTATTAGGGTTTAAATATTTTGAAGAAAAGAAGAATTACAGGTCAAAGACAGAGTCAACATTTGAATATAAAGGAAAAAAAAATCAACAAATATTTAACGACCTTTACGTCACATCAACAAAAATTCACAACGGCCCCAAAATATTTAGCAACATTTGAACCTATTTGAGATTTTAGCTTCAAAACCATTTGAGTCTCAAAAGCCCAAAAGTGAAAAAGTACCTAATTCCAATATTAAACCAAACAAAAATGCACAACAGGCCCAAAATCTGCTTGGAATCGTAAAAATGTAGATGAAAAATAAAATAGGAGGCCCAAGGAATGCTACGGCGTCTCCGGTAAATAGTCCTGGGATGGTTTGAGTTCTTCCGTTCGATTATCTTCTTTGATAAAGTTTTTTTTTTTTTTTTTCAAATGATTTATTCAATATAATTAATCTATTCGCTTATTTCAATTTTTAACAAGAAATTCGAGGTGCCATTTTAAACTCGACCATAAAAGAATTAGAACTAGGATGTATAGATCTCCAAAGCAAGCTTGCATTGAAATTAAGGACAAAAGATTATTATGTCTCTTTATTAATTCTTCTGATCAGTATTGGGCATCTACAAAACTCAGCTCAATCATCATCTTCGTCTTCAACACCCTGTGAATTCCTCAATTATCCCTTAATTACGCCATTGATGTTGAAGACGAAGATGAATTGGCCGAAGCCAAAACCCTACAAAACTCAGTCATCGATCTCCCATCGCTCGCTCTCTCCACAACAAAATGCCCAAGCTTACCAACAACCTTCACCAAGTTGTGCCTGCACAAGAACTCGTCACTGTAAACTCTCTCCACCTCCCTGTCCAAGTCAAGCACGAATACGTGCGTCTCCGCAGAGCCGCCCTTCTTGCTCCTTGCCAGCACCGCCGCCGTGAATATCGCTGACATCCTCCCCGGCGCCGCCTCATGATACCCACTCGGCCCCTGGATTAGTATCACGTCCCAGCTCAATTGATACACGTGGTTGGGCAAGCTGGTCAACGCGAGCTTGCATTCCGAGAAGAGCAGGCTCTGCACTGGCCGGCACTCGTTGCGGAACACGCCTCTGGCCGACTCAAGCAGCCTTTTCATTTCGCTGACCCTTGTCTCGTACTGCACGTCATAGGCCTCGATTCCCGGGTGTCGTTGCTCGAACCTTGAGACAAGGTTCTCGTTCTCTTCGAGAAAGACGGTGCGGCCGTCGAAGTTGAGGGCTTTGTACAAGAGGGCTTCGTGGGTGAGGCCGAAAACGAGGAGATTGCAGTGGGAGGCAACAGCGGCACAGTGGGCAACTGCGGTGGTTATGGTGGCGAGCTCAGAGGACGTCATGTGGGTTGGGTTGGTAGAGGCGGCGTAGTGGAGGAGGGCATCGTATATGGACAGTGGAAGCTGGAATGAAGAGGCAGTGGAGCCCGTGGCAGTGGTTGTGGCGGTGGGGGTGGTTGTGGCGGTGGCGGTGGTGGTGGTGGTGGTGGTGATGGTGGTGATTATGGTTAGAGTGAAGGCGGTGGTGCAGAAGGCGATGATGAAGATGAGCCACAAGCGATTGGCGTTTGAAGATGATTGCTTTTGGATTGTGGAATGTAGGAGTATTAGCTTTGTGCTTTTCATCTCTCAAAATCTCTCTGTCTGTCTCTCTGTCCCTCTAAGCAACTTCTTCATTTCATTTCACATAGTCAGAGAAAGGTCTTAAGGGAACAAGATTCTAATAATAATTAATGGAAGAACTGCCGCGAACATTGTACATTAGTGTGAATAGACCATGCGGGAATCATTGAGATGAAGGAATTCTTGCCCAAAGAAAAACAAGACACGGAAAAAAATAGATAAAATCGTACTTTCCAAAAAAAAAAAAAAAAACCAGACTCTGATACAAATTAAAAGAAGCCTACCTTCCCTATTAACCTCTTATCGATGGGCACCACTTTGTCTCATATGAAAGTTTAGTTTAGCGAGAAGATCACCAAAAATCCCAAATTTTACTCAAAGTGACAAATTTTTCTCAAACTTTTTTTTTGTGACATAAAAAGCCCCAAACTTTGCAAACTAGGAAACATTTACCCCATTAAGGGCATTTTCGTCTTATTCTTTCTATTTTTCCTTTTTCTTTTTTTTCTTTTTTTCTTTCTTTTTTTCTTTTCTCTTCCCTCCGCCGGCCATGGTGGAGCCAGCGGAGGGAAGCCGGCGTTTGGTGAGGGCTACCCTCACCGACGTTGGGCGAGGGTCGCCCTCGCCAACGTCGGCGCTAGGCGCCCTCCCCGGCGTCCGAGCGAGGGTTGCCCTTGCTTGGGCTAGTTAGGGCAGCCCTCGCCCAACGCCGACTTCCCTCTGCCAGCTTTGCCATGAAAGAAAGAAAAAAAAAAAAAAAAAAAAAAAAAAAAAATTTTTTTAAAAAAAATAAAAAGACCAAAATATCCTATAATTTAGGATAAATGTGTCACACGAATGAAAGTTCAGAATTTTTGTGTCAAAAAAAAATTGGGATAAATGTGTCACGATTAGCAAACTTCAGGATTCTTTATATTACAAACAAAAGTTTAGGGTAAATTTGTCACTTTGGGCAAAGTTTAGGGTTTTTGGTAGTTTTTTTCCCTTTAGTTTATAACATTAATAAAAAGTTTCAAATAATGACTTAAAATGGATATTATTTATTTCAAATAAAATAAGGACATTAAATGTCATCGTTTTCTTAAATAATGAACAAAAGTGGAATTTGTTTCAAATAAAGATCCGAAATGGTCATATCAATCTCAAAAAATGGCCTAACCTCATTGACTGAATGGCATTTTCGTCCTTTACCTTTTTAAAATTTTCCTTTTTCTTTTTTATTTTCCTTTTCTTTTCTTGTTCTTTTATCTTTTTTCCTCTTCCCTCCACCGACCACGGCAAAGGTTCTTGGAATCAAGTGAGGGCCGCCCTCATCACATCGATCGAGGGTCTTATATCTTTGAATTAATGAATATTCACTAGATTTTAGGGTTTCTAGATTAATACATATGCATTTCATTCTTTTGCAAAACATCTTATTCCTTCGAAGTAATGAATGAATTACAAGAGATCTTTCATCTTTTCTTTTATTTGGAATTTGCGCTTGTGAGTGTGTTTGTATCTATACGCATATTTGCGATTTGAGTTATCCGTGTTTCTATTGTTTCTACTGCGTAAAATCATTTGTTTCGAAAGCATTTTTCACGGAGAAACAGAGGAACCACATCATATTGTTTGGTTGCCAAAGATAACTGGTCTTTTGAAGTCGGGCGATCATCATGATTAAAGAGTAAGAGATGGAGAAAGGAAGTGCGGCATTGTTGTCATTTGCCTTTGCTCGTGCGCACGATTAACTCTATATTGTCATTATATAATTGGGTCGTACGTAGCCTGATTGATTCAATCATGGTGGGATTTGTTGTTGCTTATGAACATCATCATGTCATGTCTTTTGGGGTCTATTGAAGTTGGTGGCAGATAATACAAATCTTCTCCTAGCTAAAGAACAAGATGATAGTATTCTCCAAATTTTCCTAGGTGCTTAAGGTTGGTCATCACTACTGGTGTCATCACAGGTGTGATCCTATCGTGCCTCGCCACCATCGCTCCTCGTGCCGAACCTCCACACCTAGCTCAACCTCTCTCTCTCTCTCTCTCTCTCTCTCTCTCTCTCTCTCTCTCTCTCTCTCTCAACTTCCAATGGAGGTTGGGGCTAGGCCATGACCTCCATTGATGGAGGTGCTCAACTTGATGTCCAGGTCGCATGATCTGGCCTCTTGTCGATGGGCAACCCTTTGCCTCCTACACATGAGTTTAGTTTATAACATTAAAGAAAATAACTCGGATGTGATTGATGCATGTAGAAGGACCGATTAGCGAACATAATCCTAGGGGCTTTTTCACGAAAATTAAGAATTTCAAAAGTGTACTTCCTAATAATGGTCCTTTAATCAATGAAAAATATGTTCATTATCAACCAAAATGTTTAGATATATAACTTTCTTGATAGTGAAAAAAAAAATTATTAACTAATTATTTCAGGGAAATAGATAATTGGTCTTTAGAAAAGAAAATTGAAATCGTTAATTTTTCATAACACAAAGACACCCAAGATAAATGAAAATCATGCCACATGGCTCCCGTGATGCAAAAATATCTAACTAGATAGTACCTAAAAAGTTGAAATGAATAACCTTAAATCCCAACAAAATATCTAAAATACAGAATATATAAGGAAATAAACTTAATCATAATCATAGAAAATATTCACCAGATTTCAGTGTTTTTTAGATTAATATGTACATTTGAATTAATGAAAGATCTATGAAAGACCTTTCTTCTTCTTTCTATTTGGCAGTTTGCACATGTGAGCGTGTTTGCATCAATACGCTACGAACCCTTACGAATTAAGTTATACGTTTTTCTATTGTGTCTGCTGCATAACCTCATTTGTTTCAAAAGCATTTTCAATTTAAAAATGCGGAACTACATCATACCGTTAGGTGATGAAATTATAATAGACCTTTTTCAAGTCGAACGATTAATCATGATTTGATCATCACGATGAAAGAGTAAAGAAATGGAGAAAAGTGCGGCATAGCTGTCATTTGCTTTGGCGCACCATAAGCTCTATGATTGATGTACTCGTGGAGGGATTTGCTGTTGGACATGGACATCGTGTCATGTCTTATGGGGGTCTATTGCCGTTGGTGGGAGATAACGCAAAATCGTCATCCCTAGCTAAAGAAAAGGGTTACAGTGGTCTGAAACTTTTTATCAACGTTTAATATAATGTCAAAATATTTCTTATTTAAATTAACCTTTAAATTTTCTAAAATCAACTAAAATATGATTCTTCCGTTAATTGGAGTTCAACATCACGGGCAATCCATTATTGATGTGGATTGGCCAGCTCAATTAAATTTATTTTTATTAAAAGAGCTCTTCCTTTTTCTCTTTAACTCTTCTGCCACGTTCATCAACTATCGCTTTCATTGGCCAATCCATAAGGCTGGCCATCACCACCAGCGTCATCCCTGGTGCGGTCTTGCCGTGCCTCACTGCCGTCACTTTCCCTGCCGAACCTTCTTGCCTAGCTTTAACCCTCTTTCTCTCTCTATGCATACGTGCGTGACGTCCAATGGTGGTTGGGACTAGGCATGTCACCTCCTCCATTGGTAGAGGCGCTCGAGTTCATATTTGGGTCGCACGATTTGTCCTCATGTCCAGTCTAAATTGAATTAGCTAGTTAATCATGTCCGCGTAGGTGTCCTCGTCGACGTATTAAATGGCTAGTTAAATAGTATTAACTATCACATATGCAATTTTTGTTAGTCTACTCAACGAATGACCATATTGAGTCAAATTCATGAAGTACGAGTACCATTATATTGCCAAATATTTTCAGGGTAACATTGATATATAGGTAAAATTTAGGGAATATGAAACCACTTTTAACTGTTTTAAAAGTTTAATTTATTAATGAAGACGTGATTCAATATTTAAATATTCTAATACTTATATTCTTACACAAAAACAAAAGAAAATGATACAAATCATCAATGTTGTCAATTGGGTATATAAGTGAGAAAGCTTTAATTAATAGAAAATGGTCTTTTATGGGAATCATATTTGCAGAGAAAAGACATGAAAAATGTATGTTTTAGCTCTATATTAGATCATCCAACACAACTGAATGATGTCAAGATGCTATTCTATTAATTCATTTCAATCTTCCTTATGAAAACTAGTAGAAACGGTTCCTTGTAAATTAAAAAAACCAATCTTCCATTTTCACCTCAAATACTAATTTTATATCCGCTAATTCCGAAATCTATCTACACTTTGCAACAAGAGATTAAAAAAAAAAAATTTACAATTTGCACAATCTAATTTCCACGGTTTGTTAGACTCAAAGATAAAAAAATTTGACCTCTTTTGGACAACAAAGCGCAAAATGCATGCTCAAAATAATAGAGGATGTGGAATAAATCATAATAAAAATTTTAGAATGATTTTTGTATTTTCCCTACATAGTGAAAGATGTAATTGAGCCACATAGGAAGTGTGAATGAAAGATTACGGGACAATTTTCTAATCAGTGTTAAACTTATTATAAGCACATCAATTGAATTATAAATTTATCAATTTTATAAATTTAATTTCAAATCTTTACTCGAAATTCTAGATTTCTACTTAAAATTGGCCGGGATGACTACATTGAAATTTTGCGTAAATGTTGAAGACTAAATTGATAAAATTGAAAAGTTTTGGATTAAAGTGGCATTCGTTAAATATATTTAGAATTGATTGGGTAATTTTCTCAATGATTAACCGTTGCAATATTTTCCCTTCTCTAATAATCTGTTTAAATAAGAGAATAAACAATATATAAGAAAACATACATGTAAATTAAAAAGAAATATATATTCGTACGCTATGGAAAAAAGATGTGATATCTTTTGCCCATATGGTTTTCATTAGGTTTGTAGCTTGCTGTTTGTCAATGTTGATCCTCACGTTTGTCCACCAAAAGTTAACGTTCACGTTTGCCCCACTAATTTGGTATTTAGGTTATTCCAAGTTCTATTCTCACGAAAGCTGTGCCTACTCATGTTGTCCTGTTGGAGTCTGAACATGTCTTTAATTATTGCCTTGGCTAAACTTTGTATTATTGATGTAATCAAATCGATGATTGTGCCCTCCATGTAGTAAAATGACATCAATTTACGTGAGATATTATTTACTATTTATTATGGAGAGAAATGTCTTATGGCGATGCCCAGACTTTAGACGATAAATCCCAGAAAATTCCCATTTTCTTTTGGTAGTTGTCATCTTATTATGGAATAAAGTTGTGGAAATTACAGAAACTTTGTACGAGGTTGCCTTTGAATTTTTCTTTTTTGCAATTAAATTCTTGAACAATGATCTGTTCGCTCATGGGTGGCTGCCACATGACTCCTCCATGCTATTCTTTTTTTTTCCTGCCACATGACTCCTCCATGCTATTCTTAAAACATTAAAGAGAACAAAAGTTAAAATTTCTTCTTAAAGAAAATTTAGAGCGACCACGCAACTGCGGGCTCGAGCCCACAAGCAACTGCCAGTTTTGTTCGAGTTTGATCATTACCATGCGAATCACTCTTATCAGATTTTGCAAGAATCAAGCGAATTCCATGTCCCAAGTTCCAACAGGCCTCCTCATACCCATCAGTTCTAGAAAGGAGCACCTGATTGTCTTTGGGAAAGCACACTCAAAAAGCAAATGTTGTCTAGATTCAAGAGCAGCTAAGCACAAGCCACATCAATCAACTGCAGAAGCTCCATTTTTTCATTTTCCCAAAGGTCTGCAACCTATTCAAGATTGCTAATCGAGGGCCGAAACAGAACTTAGGGGTGTTCGGATTAACCCAGATCATTTTATGACATACAACCTTTGGCCTTCTTTCTCTAACCAGGTTCCAAGCCTCAATCCAAGTAAAACAACCCGATGCATTTCCAGTGAACATCACTCTGATCGTCAGCAATATGACAACGCTAAAGCATCCCGCATAACGCTGTCTTGTATTTGCACCAATAGATCTGATCTTGTTGGAGACAAGACCACTCATCTCCAACTAGTAACAGTAGCTACCAAAGAGTTGATATATCTAGAGCAGTATAATGAATCACTCTGAGAATAAACACCCTCTAGAAATGCCATGAGGATGCCATGATCACACCACAAATAAACCGTCCTGTCCATTGCCAATCACTTGTCAAGTATGTCGCTTAAGAATGGACCTAACTTTTAGCAGCTTCCTCCAAGTATAGGTGAGTTAATTTTAGGAGTAACAGAGCAAATAGAAGTCTGTTTCAGCGAAAAATGTGCCCTGCTTTTAGCAACAACTTGTACCGATTCCTGAGAATGCAGGCTTTATTTCATGTTTCCAGTTTCTTCAAGCCTAAAACACCTTCACATTTTGGAGTGCAAACTTCATCTAAAGACACATTATTACTCTGTGTTTGCTTAAGATTTTGTTTTTACAAATGAACCTAGTCTTTACTATCAACCAGCTCGACCATCTTACTTTGGGAAAACAAACTTTTGACTTCCAAAATTTATCAGGCTATAGATTACAGCCTCGATTAACTAAGCCTTCCACCATAGAAAGATGTCTCTCAATTTAACCTGAAATTTTTTTCTTCTGAAACTACTCGTCAGCATCATAGCTTGACAAAAGAGGTCAGTTTTCTGGGGATCGAGCTTCAAAACTTAAAGCTCTTCGAATTCCAGAAACAAGGACCACATTTCTTGCAAGCTCATCCCATTTATAGAAATCATCAGCGAAACCTCTTACTTTCTCTCCAAAACAACTAAGGTCATGATAAACTTAAGTTTATACTAGTGTTGAAACCCGCACTACGTGTGTGCTTGAGCGCACAATTGATCTCCCTTTCCACATGGTGAAAATCAGCTTTGTTTAAATATATTGATTCTGGAAGTCATAAAAGCTTCAAAAATTCTTCCACAGCATTCATCGATCCACATGATGGTGGATCAAAATGGACACAATTGAGCAGACGAAAGCAGTAAATGTTCCAGGGACCACATCCAAAGGATAAAACCAAGTCGCAACGGTTTTAAGACATTCCTCTGGACTCATCTAAGATGTGAGAAAGTAGGAAGGAATTGTTGATTCCAGATGAGAATTAGGCACAAAACTGAAGCACCAAGGGAGTAAATTGAGATGTACAACTACCTGACCAAGCGCACCTTGCTACAAAGTGGCTCACTTTTCTCTCTTCTTTCAGTTCAAATCAGAAGATCGATGTGAAATGGAGAACAGGAACATGGGAGTAATCAAGAAGCGACAAGATCCGGTGATTCTGCTTCAACAGAAAACAAAGCCGCGTGTACTTTGTCCAGCCAATTGTCCAGTCGGCCACACAGTAATTTGAACAGTGGAATGCCCAAAACTCTTGGTTGCACCCATGAAACGGATAATGTCCCCTCAACTTGATCAATTATGCCCTCAATAAGATGAATCTGAGTTGAGATTCTAATGTTTGGACTCTGTAAAATAAGGTAAATACTTGAATATCAGTTTTCCATTACGTATGCTAAAGCAAAGAAGGGTGCAAGCAATTACAAAATCCAGGTATTTTCCATGACTGCGTATGCAAAAAAGGAAGTTGTACTCCAGATGTTTAGCAACAGCACGCTGACACATATCCGAAGCTCTTCTATTCTTACACCAGAAATTGTGACGGAAGGCAATCTTCAAGCGTGGATAACTCAAAGTAATCATCTTTTACAGCCCCCCGATTATGAAACATAGCATCAACATTATTAAAAAAAATAAAAAATAGAATGCTGATTCACATCAGCCACCACTTGTTGTATGAAGCTATTTATGAGAAGATGCTCGACGTTGTTTGCTTTTCAATCAGCCCCTCACAGATAAAAAAGAGATGGTGGATACTCATTAAAATTGATGATTATTCAAACCTTACAATATTCCTACAGACGAACACTTCATGAGAAGACGCTCGACATCCTTTGCAGAAAGTTTTGTGCGCTCTGCAATGACAATCATGGGAATAGTTCGATCCTCAGAGGGTCGACTGCAAAAATCCACATCGCCGTTCTCCAATAAAGCTGTAAACTCTGATTCCCAAATTTTGTAACTCTCTAATCTTAAGTCAGCTCACCAGATACCCATAATTCTTGTAATAACCCGACTAACAGATGCACAACACGCCGGAACATGATTCCACTCAATCGAGCAGTCCACAGAAGCATAGCAACATAAATAAAGTACGAAGCTAGAGCTCGAACTCATGCTTAACTACGCAAAGATAAATCACAGGATTACATTCAACTAAACACCAACTGCCGCACTGCTCGTACCTGTTCTTCAGCGATTAGCTGGTGATCCAGAGCTTGAGCTCAGGTCCATGCCTCCCGCCACTGATGGAGTTAATGAATGCGACCGTCGGAGCCTCACGTAGCACCCAAATTCCTCCAGCCGAGCGGTGCTGAAGAAGAAAGACTTTTGAAGCTCGTGGACAGGGAACTTGAAGCTCGAGATGGAACCTGGGAAAGAAGAGAGACAGTGGACGATGGACTGAAGCTCGTGAGGAGCGAGCGAACAGCGGTGAGGACTGGGTGATAGAGATTTGCTTGAGCAGCGGGAAGAGAGGAGGAAGAAGAAAACGTGAAAGAGAAGCCTAATCGCTGGTGCACATTTTAGAATTTGTCTGCTGTCTCTGCTTACTAGAATGAAGCAGAAATGAATAGAAAGAAGGCGCACCAAGGATCCCTTTTAATGTTTCAGAGTCCACTGTTGCATAGATTCCGAAGTCCCGCATTTGCATTTTATCGATCCGAATCATCGCTCTAAAAGACTCCCAATTGCCGCTGAAGTTGCAATTAAATGTTATGTCCATCTGGCACTCATTTGGTATTTTTGAGCTCGATGCATCAAAAATCTCTACAAAGAATACATTCCCACGACTTCTGAACTGCTGTAAAAACTCTAATTCGTGAATGCCCTCCATACGCCGCAGCCTCCAGCAGGATTCAATATGTAACCTCCTCAATTTCTTCAAGTTTGACAAACCTTTTATCCTTCGTAATGAACAGCAGCCTCTAACAGTAAATACTTCCAATGATTCCAACGGAGAAACAAAATCGATAACTTCTACCGTCCGGCACCTCTCCATATCGAATTCTCGAAGCATCTTCAGGGAGCTTAGGAAAGTGAACTTTCCCCACGAATGATCAAACAACTCGGGAGTTCGTACCTCATTGTACCCCGGGTCCTTAGGCAGAAAACACCTGCTCTGGGCACATAAGACATCGAGAGACGGAACATCAAGTTGCTCGTACACCTCGTTTTCTCTCAATTTTTCCAACATAGGAAGCCCGCCGACATGTACATATTTCAGTTGAGTGTGGTAAAGTTTTAAAACTATCAAGTTTGACGGTAGTTGTCTAAGGGTTCGGAGGTTTAGACCATATAAAGTCAGTTCTTTCAGCACAGAAAGGGAACCCAACTCTCTAGTCGGCGCGTGGACATTCAATAAGCAAATGTGTAGCTTGCTTAGTTTGGATAACCTCCCAATGCACCTCAAGTCACCAGTTGGAATTACATTTGATCGGCTCAACCACTCGTCAGAGTGATCGGATAGGAACAATTCAACTAAATTAGTAAGATTAGAGAGGTTAGGGATAGTCAACAACGAAGAAGATATCAGCCGTAGAGTTGTCAAACTTCTTGGGAGCTCCGGCCACTCTTTTATCCTATGACGATGTTCCAATTTTAGTGTTTGGAGGCGTAGCAATTTGCTCATTGTACCGGGCATTTGTGCAATTGGTGTCCATGATACATTGGCATATGACAGGCTCCGTAGTCTACCAATGGAATCTGGTAATCTTGTAATATTCGGGCATGATATATCCAGCTTCATCAACAACTCTAATTTCGAAATTGAGTCGGGGAGTTCGCTCAAGCTATGACATCTATTAAGAGAGAGGTGCCGAAGATTTTGTAGCTCTCCAATTTGTTCGGGCAAATTTTCAAGTTCCACACATGACTCAATATTCAAATCAGTTAGCAGCCTCAGCTTCCCAATAGAGTGGTCAATTTTCTTCAAAGATGGATAATGACAAATAGTCAACTTCTCTAAAACTGAGCATCCGAGAAAGGTTGGTGTCCCACATATGAAGCCATTATTTTCAAGAGTGAGAACCTTCAACTTCAATTCGCCCTACAAAAGCCAATGAAACATCATGACAGACAATTAGGGTACGTTTGGTAACGTTTAACGTTTAAAATTTTTAAGAACAAATACAAAAAATTGTTTTTATTTCGCCCAAACAATTTTTGAACAAAAAAATACGTTTGGTAAATCTATTCCAGAAATATAAAAAGAATAGAAACACGTTTGGTAAAATTGTATAATTTTTTATTTCTTTTAATTTTTTAATATTTTTATTTTATTTTTCTATTTTCTTTCTTATTTTTCTTATTTATTTTTCCTTTTTTCCTTTTTTTTCTTTTTTTCTCTTTTCTTCTTTTGGCCGGTCGCCAATTGAGAAAAAAATACTACAAATCCATCAAATCCTTCATTGAATGAGAAAATTACACTAGGAGGGAAACTCACGAACCTTAATTAGGTAACGGATCTCATCTTTGTTGGGGTTAGAAAAACGAAAATTCATCACAACCACGTTCTCTAGACCCAAATTAGTTGGTGTGTTGCCCATCAAAATGATCCATTTCAACTTGAAAAAGACAGCCCGTGAAGTCACCTTCACAGACTACGTTACTCAACCAAAGAAACTTGAGATGTGGGAATCGTCTAAGTTGCTCCGCCGTGATGGTCGTACGATTGTTGTTGGTCGTTTGCAAATGGAGTGCTTGAACGCTTTCCTTGATCTGCCAATGACAATGAGGAGCAGGAACTTGTCAATAATTCCGCAATTTAATTTGTCGAAGGGAAGAAAAAATGAAACAGAAGAGTTGCTCCCAAATAAAAAACGTGAATCATCAATTAAGAAGAGGGTATAAGCAATTTTCTATTCAAATTTGGCCATACTTTACCTTTGTTGATCTTAATTCACAAATGATGTCATCTTTATCCCACAATCTGGTACGTTTTTTTTTGGCAATTACCCTTCCAAGATCTCTAAACTGATCATGCATTTCAAATATATCGTTATCTAAAACCTTTATCATGCACCTTTTAATAAGGACCTTGAGGGAAATCTCTGGGGAAAGCTCACAATCTTTCCACACGTACATTGGATTAGTCTTATTCTCACCAATGAAAAAGCATGCAACATCGAGGAATATTTGTTGTTGATCCGGATTTAAGGCGTCATAGCTAATCTTTAGTTTTCCCAAAACATCCTCATGAGGTGTCTTCTTTAGCTTCTCTAGCCACTCTTCCCATATTTCTCTTTCTTCCTCGCCGAAAAGTGATGAACCTATTGCTTCAAGAGCTAAAGGTAGTCCATCTGCAATAGAGACGATGCCCTTTGAAAGAGTGTCGTAATCAGCTGGAGGAGAATCGTCATTGAAGGCACGTCTACTAAAAAGTTTAAGGGCATCATCCTTGCTCAACCGCAACATTTCATAATCCTCAAATTGATACTTAAATTCCCTAATATTTAGAATGCTCTTGTCTCTAGTAGTAACAAGTATTCTAGTGCCAGGATACAAAGATTTCTTTCCGATTAGTTTTTGGATTTTGTTGGCCTTATCAACATCATCCAATACAATTAGCATCTTCTTATTGCAAATTGTTTCTTCAATCTTATTAATCCCATCGTCAATGTTAGCAATGTTAGGAGCCACTCTAGAATAAGAGATATCAGACAATAATATTTTTTGTAGCTTGACTAAGCCCTTTTTTGTTGTTTCCCTCACGTCATCGAGAAAGATGCAGTTTCTCCCAAAACAAGGACATAATTGGTTGAAGATAATCTTAGCAAGTGTTGTTTTACCAATGCCACCCATCCTGTAGATTCCAATGAGCCGCACACTATCAGAATCAATGTCTAATAATTTTTTTATGCTTGCTATTCGAGCCTCCATTCCAACTAAAACTCCCGTTACACTTCTCTGTCTTATTTTAAGCCTGACCACAACCTCTTCAACAACCTTCTGGATAAGTTTCACATAGCTGCCACAAGTGGAACAATTTCAGTTGAGAAAAGTCACAAATTTGCTTGTTGACCAACCATATACTAACCAACCAAGTGGGAACGCAATCAAGTGTAGGATATGGAAGAGAAATGTTTGATACATCAAGTAGAAGAATCAGAGTTTCTAGCAAAAAAAAGGCCCGATTGTACAAAATCATTTTCAAATCATGATTAGATTGTTACCCTGGATATTTTTCCAACTCCCATCCCGTGATGCCACCAGCTTCTTTGAGAGCCTGCTGCCACGTCTTTATATCCTTGGAGCTGAACTTCTTCTCATGATCTTCCCTCATTTGCTTCAAATTCAATATGGCCTTTCTATACAATGGAGTTTTCAACTTCACATCATAGGATTTCACGTCGTAGAAGATGGGCAATATGGCCTTCTCTTTCCCATCTTCTTTAGATTTAGAATTATGATGGGAAAAATATTTGTGGAGAAGTTCCAGAAAATTTTTCCCGCTACTACTTCTGTGAAAAATTAAATAGGATAAAATACTAACTGAAAGCAGTAAAGAGGAATAATAAATAACACCAGAATTTTAACGTGGAAAACCCTCCAAGGCGAAGGGAAAAACCACGGGACCGTAGTCCACTTCAAACTTCCACTATAATAAATAATGGGATACAACTTCACCCAAAGGTGGATCTCTCTCTGTCTTCAATTTGTGGATATGAACCTCTCACAAATTGGATAACTCACTCAAAGATGACTCTTTTTCTTGGAAGAAGAAAAGTATTTCTTCCGCTACGCTGCTATGATATTCTTGCTTTTGTGTAACCTCTTCTCCGCTGAGGAGGACTCCTATTTATAAAAGCAAATACAATCCCAAATAGGAATTATACGATACAAAATCACGTAGATTTATCTCCTAATCTCTTGTGATTTTGTATATATGAGAATATCACTTTGATTTCTTTTCCAATCTCCCTTGATTTTCTAGATGTGGAAAATCACGTTGATTTATCTCCCCATCTCTTTTGATATTTTTTTTTCTTTTCTTTTCCTTTTTCTCCCTTTTTTTTTCTTTTTCTTTTACACACTCACTACTATACATATTCTACTACAGATATACATAATTGCATTGGCCTCTCCAATTGGGAGTGACCTACTCAACAAATCTCCCCCTCACGAGCAATTTGGAGAAGGTGTCAAACCTGCAAAAGTTCGACAGGCTTGCATCTTCACTATAGATAGGGATTTTGTCATCATATCGAGCCATTGTTGTCGTGTTTATCTTCTTTAGCTGTAGGGCTTTTGCTTCCAACACATCACGTATCCAATGATATCTGATGTCAATGTGTTTGGATCGGGAGTGGAAAGTTGCATTTTTGCTGAGGTGTATTGCGCTTTGACTATCTGAATACAAGATATACTCCTCTTGGTTGTGGCCCACTTCTTGTAGAAACTTCTTCATCCACAAGAGTTCTTTACATGCTTCCGTTATCGCAATATACTCTGCTTCAGCACTAGATAGGGCAACCCATTTTTGTAGTCGAGATTGCCATGAAACTGCTCCCCCTGCAAAAGTCATTAGATATCCCGATGTAGACTTTCTTGAGTCCACGTCCCCTGCCATGTCTGAATCCGAAAAACCTTCTAACACAGTTTTACCATCACCAAAACATATGCAGTTATTAGATGTACCACGAAGATACCTAAATATCCATTTGACTGCTGCCCAATGTTCCTTACCAGGATTAGATAGAAATCTACTTACCACACCAACTGCATACGCGATATCAGGCCTCGTACATACCATCGCGTACATTAGACTACCAACCGCTGATGCATAAGGGATTTTTTCCATTTCTTTCTTTTCTGTCTCACTTTTTGGGCACTGCTCTAAGCTAAGTTTAAAATGATTTGCAAGTGGAGAACAAACTGCTTTGGATTTATTCATATTAAATCTTTCAAGAACTTTATTAACATACCGTTCTTAAGATAACCAGAGTTTACGATTCTGCCTGTCTCGCAAGATTTCCATCCCAAGAATTTGTTTTGCGGGTCCCAAATCCTTCATCGCAAAGCACTTGCTCAATTCCTTCTTTAAGTTGTTGATCTTGCTTTTATCCTGGCCAACAATTAGCATGTCATCAACATAAAGCAAAAGAATGAGAAAATTACCATAAGTAAATTTCTTGATGAAAACGCAGTGATCAGCGGTGGTTTTGTTGAACCCATTTTCTTCCATGAAGGAATCGAATTTTATGTACCACTGTCTTGGTGCCTGCTTGAGGCCATAAAGACTCTTCCTCAATTTACACACAAGATTTTCTTTGCCTTTGATTTTGAAACCTTCTGGCTGATCCATGTAGATCTCCTCATTTAGATCTCCATGTAAAAACGCGGTCTTCACGTCAAGTTGCTCGATCTCCAAGTTCAAGCTTGTTGCCAAGCCAAGAACAACTCGAATAGAGGACATTTTAACTACAGGAGAAAATACCTCATCGAAGTCGATATCTTTCTTCTGAGCGAATCCCTTCACAACCAACCTTGCTTTGTATCGTGGCTGTGAGTTACCTTCTTCAGTCTTTAATCTAAACACCCACTTGTTTTTGAGAGGTTTTCTTCCTTGCGGCAACTTGACTAAATCATAAGTATGATTTTCGTCTAAGGATTTTATCTCCTCCTGCATAGCTTTTAACCACTCCTCTTTATGCTCGTGGTATATAGCTTCTTGGTAGTTCTCTGGTTCTCCCCGTCGCTGAGCATCACATACTCATTGGGAGAATATCTAAGACTAGATTGTCGTTCACGAGTTGATCTCCTCAATTGAGGTTCGATGGGACTGTTCAACAATTGGTTCAAGTTCGGTTGAAGTAGTCATACCTTCAATTCTAGATTCAGCTTGCTTGTTGATAGGAGGAGCTACTTGGACCAAGATCAACTGGGTATTCATCTGTTGATGGAGATTTCTCGTGCTTCTCGAAGTCCTCGATTGTCCGATCTTCAAGAAATACCACATCCCCGCTTCGACTATTTTCTGGTTAATGGGATCCCAGAGTCTGTAGCCGAATTCTTCATGTGCGTACCCCAAAAAAATACATTGCTTTGATTTCCCATCAAGCTTTGATCTCTCATCCCTTGGAATGTGAACAAATGCTCTATAGCCGAACACCTTCAAGTGGCCATAGGAAATATCCGTACCAGTCCAGACACTTTGTGGTACATCACCGTTAAGTGGAGCTGAAGGTGATAGGTTGATTAAATCAACCGCTGTTCTCATTGCCTCACCCCAAAAGTGGTTTGGCAGCTTTGCGTTGGAGAGCATACATCTGATTCTTTCACATATGGTTCTATTTATCCGCTCTGCGACACCGTTGTGTTGAGGTGTTTTTGGTACGAATCTTTCCAGTTTGATCCCAAGGTTTTTGCAATAATCTTCAAAAGGTCCTCGGTATTCGCCACCGTTGTCAGAGCGTACACACTTCAATCGCTTGCCTGTTTCTCTTTCAACCTTCATATGAAATTGCTTGAAAATTTCCTGCACTTGATCTTTAGTTTTCAAGGCAAATGCCCACACCTTTCTAGAGTGGTCATCAATAATTGTTACAAAATAAAGCGCACCTCCAAGTGTCCTAGTTTGCATTGTGCATACATCGGTATGTATCAGATCTAAAATTTCAGCTTTTCTAGATGGTGGGGAATTGTGAAATGCTACTCTATGTTGTTTTCCCATAATGCAGTCGACACAAGTATTCAACGGTGTACCTTTTATTCCGGGTAGAAGTTGCTTTCTAGTGAGAATCTTAAGTCCTTTCTCACTCATGTGTCCGAGTCGCTTATGCCATAACTCGGTGGTGACTCCTTTTCCGGTTACATTCACCTCTCCTCCACACGGCTTGAATTGTGTGATATAGAGAGAGTTAGTCTTTTCTCCTTTGGCTATCACCAAATTACCTTTGGTGAGCTTCCATTTTCCATCACTAAAGAAATTGATGTAGCCTTCGTCGTCAAGCTTGCCGGCAGATATAAGATTGTGGCGTATGTCCGGAACATGTCTCACATCTTTGAGTAGTAGCCTACATCCAACATTAGTCTCCAAATAAATATTACCCATACCAATAATTTTGGACGTACCTTTCTTTCCCATCTTTACGAGTCCAAAATCACCAGTGGTGTAAGAAGTAAAAAGATCTTGACAAGCCGTGACATGGTAGGATGCGCGAATCAACTACCCATGTCGAATCTTGGGATGCAAGATTAATGGAATCATCACTTTGAATAATGATCACCTCATCCGCAATATTCGCGTGTCATTCGTCTGGTTCTCGTTAGCTTTGTTGACATTATGACTTTTTGATTTTTCCACCTTTAGCTTTCTGCATTCTCGGATGAAGTGTCCCAGTTTACCACAATGATGGCACTTCTTGTCTCGTCTGAAGTTGGATTGGGACCTTCCTCGTTGCTGATTCCGAAAGTTTCGGCTTTTGCTTCTTCCTCTCTGTTCTTGATTTTCTTGTCGATTAATGACAAAAGCCTCGGACGCAGGGTTGACTCCACTCTCTTTTCGCCGGGATTCTTCATTCAACATTCTATCTTTTACCACGTCCATGGTAAGCTTGCTGTCAGGAGCCGAGTTGCTGACTGACACAACAAGTGTGTCCCAGCTATTTGGCAAAGAGCTAAGCAGCAGTAATGCCTGCAATTCATCATCTAATGTCATCTTCATAGAATTGAGTTGGTCTACTATACCTTGGAACTCGCTCATGTGTTCCGAGACACTGCTCCTGTCTTTGTATTTCAGATTCACAAGCCGCCGCATGTGATTCGCTTTATTTTGCGCCGTTGTTCTTGCGTACATCTTCTCTAATTTTTGCCAAAGAACACCAGCATCATGTTCATTAGCAAAATTTTGAAAAATACTCTTATCAATCCATTGTCGGATTTGAGCGGCACACTTCCGATTAAGCACCATCCATTCGCTATCGAGACATTGTCGTTGGTTTGCCACTAGAAGATGATGCCAATTTGGCTTCCGCTACGGATCGACTCCTCGGACGCCGGACCTTGGTATCTCTATCGGTATCACAATTGGCCTCCAAAGATCTTTAATGTATAGCAGATCCTCCATCTTTGGTTTCCAGATTGCATAATTGAATGCAGTCAATTTTATCATGTTGCCAAAATTTTCCTCCATTTAATTCTGCACAGAGAAATAATAAATAGAGCAACCAAGCTCTGATACCACTTGATGGGAAAAATATTTGTGGAGAAGTTCCAGAAAATTTTTCCCGCTACTACTTCTGTGAAAAATTAAATAGGATAAAATACTAACTGAAAGCAGTAAAGACGAATAATAAATAACACCAGAATTTTAACGTGGAAAACCCTCCAAGGCGAAGGGAAAAACCACGGGACCGTAGTCCACTTCAAACTTCCACTATAATAAATAATGGGATACAACTTCACCCAAAGGTGGATCTCTCTCTGTCTTCAATTTGTGGATATGAACCTCTCACAAATTGGATAACTCACTCAAAGATGACTCTTTTTCTTGGAAGAAGAAAAGTATTTCTTCCGCTACGCTGCTATGATATTCTTGCTTTTGTGTAACCTCTTCTCCGCTGAGGAGGACTCCTATTTATAAAAGCAAATACAATCCCAAATAGGAATTATACGATACAAAATCACGTAGATTTATCTCCTAATCTCTTGTGATTTTGTATAAATGAGAATATCACTTTGATTTCTTTTCCAATCTCCCTTGATTTTCTAGATGTGAGAATCACGTTGATTTATCTCCCCATCTCTTTTGATTTTTTTTTCTTTTCTTTTCCTTTTTCTCCCTTTTTTTTCTTTTTCTTTTACACACTCACTACTATACATATTCTACTATAGATATACATAATTGCATTGGTCTCTCCAATTGGGAGTGACCTACTCAACAAGTTATTCTCCACCATCTTCGCAAGCTCGCGGAGGCACCAATGACTTGAAGCATAGTTTTTGGAGAAGATGGGTATGTAAAGCTTGGAATGATCAATCGCTTGTAGAAGGTTGCCACTAATTCTTTCACCCTTTCGAAGCTCTTCGTTATCAATAAAAACACGAATCCCGGCATCTACCAAGTCTTGGTGGAGGACATTGGTAAATCCACGACGTGTATCGGGTCCTCTAAAACTCAGAAAGACCTGGTATTCATCTCTTAATGTATTGCTGGTGCTCGTTTCTATCTCTGAGTTCGCCATAGGAGCTCACTTCGCACTTAGTAAGGTCAGCCCCCTCACTTGGTCTCTAAGTTCGCCATATGACATTTCACGCATTTGAATTCAATCCCGTTTGCCATCCAAAATGCGTACAGGCAACTTCGCAGTAGGTTCAGTTTCCAGTTTACAGTCACTAAAGTCGATGGCTTTAAAAAAGAAAAGATAACGTGGAGGACAATTATGGAGCTACGCCTTTTTGCACGCCGAATTTCTTTCGAGCTTCTCCTTTGTGCTAGTGTTGCTTTGAACACGAAAGAAAGAAAGAGAAACCATGATGGTCCTGACCACTAGAAACGGCTTTGCTCAGCCGAAAAAGGGAAAACGAGATTAACGATGGCCATCGCCAATAAGGGCCGAAAGGGAAGACGACGAAGAAAGTTGCAAGGATGTTGGCCACTCATCGTTTCCTTTCTTCTTCTTTATTTGTTCTACTGAATTTCCCCTTTAAATACCAAGAGGAAGAGCTCTTAATGTCATAGAGAGCTCCAAAGGTTGCATAGAGCGTGTTGAAAATCGTGCCGAGAGTTCCTCTTGATCACAGAAATTTTAAATGCTAAACATTGTATGGGTTATTGAGTGTAATTAGAAACTGAAAAACACCGAGAGTATTTAAATGAAATAATTTTTATCTTCATTATATCTTTTGATGTATAATGGAATCTTGTGCTGCTCTCTAAGTGGACGTAAATCACACAACTAAATCACATAAATCTAGTGTCCGATTCATTTTCTTGTTTTGTGCATTTTATTCGACTACCATTTTTTTTTTTTTCAAAAAGGAATATGGTTTGGAGAAAAGTGAAACCAAACTAAAAGATATTCAAAATGACCAACATTAGGCATTCATGAAATGCAAAAGTATCTTCTATTTTCTTAGGATATCGATTAATATCTATAAGCTTAAACTCATGGTTGATGATAGAATTTGTCCCATCGCCTGCTTAACATTTACTCCAATCATAAGGACGAGATTCAATGCAATCTACGACCCGTCTCTCCTAAGATCCTTCTGACCATGCATGGTAATGTTCTTTTATTACCATTTTCTCCGTTGAATCGCACCAGCCCGTGTGTGCCTTTCACTTTGCTTCCTTCATTTTCCATGATTTTATGGTTGCATATATATATATATATATATATATATATATATATATATATATATATATATATATATATTTAAATTTTGAACACGACATATCAAGAAAACCATAGATTTGCAACTACAATCTCGACATATTAAATAAGTCTGTTTTGCATGATTTGACATACATTTTGACAACATTTATTAGCGATACACTTTTTTTTGTTGGCATGATTTAAAATAAATCATTTTCATATCTCATCTCTTAATAAAATTTTCATGAGAAATTGAAAGCCATTATGAACATCATTCTTCAGAATTTGAATCGTTGTAGTGAAATTAATGAAGATCAGATAGAGCCTAGCTGCAATTATTTATTTTATGATTTGTTTTATTTATATTTGTTTTTCGTGGCGCTATTGGTTGCTTTGACTTGTTGACTAAATTGACGCATTGTACAAAGGGCTTGTTTGGTTTGGCTTTGGGAAATATCATTGATAAAATGCAAATATCTTTAAGGTAAAGGGGTTTCCCGAAATATTACATCGTTTGGTAAATTGTAGTCTCAAATAGTATTGAAAGGTAAATACCGTTTAGTAAAACTAATATTTGTAATGGGCTTTTGCTTTTATTTTTATTTTTTAAAATCTAAAAATCAAATCCGGTGGCTGGCCAACTGCCGGATGGCCGGATTTGGTTGCCTGAGGTCACGACCTCAGGTGACGCCGCCTAGAGGCTCAACCTCAAGCGATGTTGTTGCCTCCGAAGGTGTGACCTCAGGCACCTCAGGTTGTAGAGACTAGATCTGGCCATCTGATGGCCAGATCTAACCTCTGGATCGCAAGATCTAGCAGCCTAAGGTCGCATGGACCCAGGCGGCGTCGCCTGGGGTCCACTGCCGCCTGGGGTCCACGCGCAGTAGGCGACGCTGTCTGAGCTCTGTGAGCACTAGGCGATGCCGCCTAAGGTCTGCGCGACCCAAGTGACGCCGCGTGAGGTCTCGCGACCCAGGCGGTGGTCACTGGGGACATGCAACCCTCAGGCGGCAGTGGCGGCTATTGGAGAAGCTCAATGGACGGGGAAGAAGAAGATGAACAAGGAAGAAGATGGGCGGGGGCAAGAAGAAGACGTAGGGGGAAGAGAAGATGAACAATCATGTGGTAGCATTTCCAAAATGCCCAATGCCTAAAGCACCTCCTCCCCAGCATTCAGTTTTCAGCATTTGGAATGCCCACATTTGGCAAATGAGCTTTCAAAAATATTTGCCAAACGCAAAAAAAGTCTTCGAGAGGATGACTTGTCCAAATTTATTTTTTATCTCATTTATAACACCAGTATCTAAATTATTTGACTCAATTAACACCGATTTATGCATGCAAATTGCTCCATTCACATGCATTAGGTTAGCTCCATTCATAAGATGATTAGGGAAACACTCCGGGGTAATGAGTAAAGGACACCGTGATCAAATCTGAACAAAAAGTCATTTCAAAAATAGCATTCAAAATACACATAATGCATTCATGACGGTTTATACGACCCAACTTTGCACAAATTATGTATAAAACAACAATCTTTCCAAAGATATGGCAATCGGATCATAACTATGGTCATCTTTGATGCACCGCTTTATACAACTTAGCAACACCTTATGGAAACGCTATGAGCATGTACATCCTATGCTTTCAAGCCATTGCCTCAAACGATTGGAATACATAAAAAAAAAAAAAAAAAAAAGCCGTCAATGCTTGCTTTTTAGTAAATTGGAAGATCATGCGATACCATATTACAAGATCCCCAATGGATGCCAAAATGACATTCTTCGAAATCACGTTTTTACCTTTTAATTAATCACACATGCCACATACAACTTTAATAAATCCGAAAGGTTTTAGGCATGTGGATATCGATCTTTTCAGATGATTAGTTTTTGGACCTATTTCTTCAATAGCTAAAGATGATAGAACTAGTACGAACACCTAGAGATGGTGAATAGGTGTTAAAATAAAATCTTGACAAGTAAATGCAAAATGAAATAAGTTGAGATTAAATTATGAATAAAGATCATAATATGTTATGCGAATAACCGGACTTCAAAGATAATCAGTTAGTATGCAACAAACCTAAGAAAAATGAGTTAAGGTAAGAGAAAATTGCACACAAGTTTTATAGTGAATTGGCTTAGATTAAGCCTACGTCCACTCTTCCACGTTGATAGCCTACTAATTGAATTCTACTATAGAATCAACAAGAAATTACAATTGAGTACAAACACTCGGTGGTAGATCACATTATCACACTAAATCACTTTTTTGGTTGTGTTTTTTTTTTCTTGATCACATTTTGTAAAGCTCACAAAGGAAGATAAGTAATATTGAGATCAGCTTCAAACTTTGGAATTTCGGGTTTGTGTCTCTATTTCCTTGACCGATTATTCACCTTAAATACTCCAACATGCTATTAGCCATTTAGAGATATAAACGATGTAACCCAATGCCACTTTCGTCAGTTAAAGAAATCATTTTGGACGTTTGTATTACGTGAGTTAGGGGTTTAATTGAAAATTATGGATAAAAACTCTTGATTCAATTTGCATGACTCACAGGGTTTTGTCAATGGAAGCGAAATGGTTTTAAATAAATCTCAGAATCGACAAAAATTTAAAGGGAAACAAATATTACTATAAAATCTTCTTCCACGACCATTTGCCATCGCGCACAGCCAACTTTCCAGCAGGTGCAGAAAACATTATGTATTATGGTCCCTTTTGACATCAAAAACACGTCAAGGCAACTTCGCAGCAGGTGCAACTTCCAATTTATAGTTACTAAAGTCGATGGCTTTATAAAAAAAAAAAAAATAAGGTGGAGACAATAATGAAGGTGTAACTTTTGTATAGTTGGACATATTTAATATTCCAATCAAATATTGTAAAATAAAATTGATCTATATAATGCATAATAACAAAATATTAAATAGCAAATGATTGTGCAAAACATTTTCAACACTTATTTCCTTAGATTGTCATTGCATTTCTTAAAAAAAAAAATTTAGGGATCGAATTTGCCAACAACACTATAATTTGACCCCTAACCAAAAACACTTGCCACGCACGGTTTTTGCATTCGTTCCTCGCATTCATGACTAGATGTTGATTTCGATACCTTGGGCCTGGCATCAAACAAATCTTGGACAGGAAAAAGAATTTCATGTTCTTCCTTTCGGGAAGGGAGGATTAGGAAATCCTATTGATTGCAACTTTCTCCAAACCTCCGAGAAAAGCATGAAAAAAAAAAGGTTTAAATGGTACAATCCCTCTATAACCCCTGGAGGGAACAATAGAGATTTATCCTACATTAAAAAGCCTCGAATGGTACGTTCCCTCCATCACACCAAAATGAAAGGGATCACAAACATTTCTGAAACACCTCTAACAAATGGACAAATAGTCAATTTTGAAGAACTTAAACCCCAATTCTAAAATCCCTTCTCTCCCACTTCACACCTCGGAACGCACCCTTATTATAGAGAAAAAGGCGACCCAATAAAGAGTCAGAGCCATTGGAGTTAGAGCACGATCAAGCCGAGGGTGACAACGTCGTCGGCTCACGGCCTGACTGGAGAAGACGGTGGCAGCCGAAGGTTAGAAGGAATTGGGTTCGAACGCTTAATTATGTTTAATTAGCATGGGCTTAAGTTTAGTGGGTTTTGGTTCGTTCTGTTTTCACGGGAGTAAAAAAGTGCATTGGTTTTGGGGTCAACTAGGATTTATTAAGCTCGGGTCTAGTTTTAGTTATATTTGGAGTGGTGATTTTTAGGTCTAATTTGCATTAGGGTGTGTTTGTTTCACAAAAGCTTAATAATATAAGAAGATGTTTTACTAATTCTAGGAATATAGTTATTTTCCTTTATTTGGTAATATATAATTGAAATTCTTTTCGATGCTTGGATATTATTACAAAATGATTTCAATCTCATGACTTTATTTCAAGCGAAAAAAAGGGTTAATACCCGAAACACCCTAAGCCGATACACTTGTGATAAATTTACTCCAAACTATTTTTTTATCATAAAAACCCTAAAGCTGGTATATACGTCTTGATAAATTTATACCGATTGACCATAAAAAAAAAAAAAACTGATACATTTATGATAAATTTACCTCAAACTAATTTGATGGAAGCTGCAAAAAACCCCAAATTGATAAATTTGTGATAAATATATCATCCGTTAAATTGGATTAATACCACAAAAAAATCACAAATATTGTAAACTATGATAAACGGAGAGTAAAATCCCAGAATTGATATCACAGGTCACTGTCACGTGTCATTTAACTTAATAATTTAACAATAAAATTTAACCGCCCAATATAAGGTAAAGTGTACCGGTTTGGGATAAATTTGTCGAAAGTATGCTTTCTAATTTTGGGTAAAAATAGTTTGACGTAAATTTGTCACATGTGTACCAGTTTGGAGTTTTTAGGATATTAATAAAAAAATCATTTTTTTTTTTAATTTTAGAAAAAAAAATTGAAATTCTAATTATTTTATTTTTTTCTCTTTTTTATTTTATTTTTCAAAAAATCGAATTTCTAATTTTTCTATAATAAAGAGACAGTGGATTCTCATTAAAGTGACCATTATCCAAACCTTAGAATATACTTACAGACAAATTCTTCTCGAGAAGATGCTCAATTTCTAGTGCACATGATTGCACTCAATTGAGCAGTCCACAAAAACATAGCAACATAACTAGACTAGGCATTCAGATAGTCAAACTAATGCAAGAAAGCAGACCCTTGTACAACTATTACCATATGAAGCTAGAGCTGGAGCTAGAGCTCCGAGCTCATGAATCACTCAATTACGTTCAACTAAACACCAACTACCACCCCATTCTTACCTGTACTTCAGCAATTAGCTGGTGATCCAGAGCTCGAGTTCAGGCCTGTGACTCCCCGCCATTGATGGAGTTAATGAATCCACCAAATTCCTCCAGCTGAGCGGCACTGAAGAAAGAAAATGCGCACAAGAGTGAAATGTGGCATTGCAGGACTTGAAGCTCATGGACATCGAACTTGAAGCTCACGGACAATGAGCATCTAACTCGTGGATAACGGAAGCTGGGAAAGGAGGGACGACATCGAACGATGGACTTGAGTTTGCGAGGAGCGAATGAGGATTGGGCGCAGAGTCGCCGAGGATGAGCGACAGCGATTTGCTTGAGCAACGGGAGACCGACTTAACCACCTCGTTCCGAAAATACAGTTGAGGCCCTTTTTCCCCCTTTCTTTTTTCTTGTTCTTTTTCCGACTCGGTCTGGCTCTCTTTTCTCCTCTTCATTTTGCCGACTGTCTTTCTCTTCCTTTTCTTCTCTTTATTTTCCAAGTTCTGCAGATAAGAAATAATAAGGTGAGTTAAGGTGAGGTCTCTTGAGCCTAAATTTCTCTTAAGAAAGGCCCTTTTGTTATAGATCGTGAAGGATGTAATAGCCCCAACCTCACCACCGAAGTGGACGCTGGCGCCGCGCACAAGAGGAAATTCCGGTAAGATGGGAATTTTAGTAAGACTGTCCTTGTCGTTTTAGAATCAGTTCATTGTCTCTCTTCATCAGAATAAAGCAGAAATAGAAAGCAAGTAAAGCAGAAGAAACAGCGATGATCTATGAATAGAAAGAAGGCGTACCTTTTTCCGTATAGAATCCCTTGTTTCAATTTCAAAGTCCATCCACTTGCTCTGATCTATTCAGAATCTTCTCTCTGTAAGACTTCCAAGTGGTGTAAGAATCTGTCGAGTAACCCCACTACATACTATGATTATCAAGCATTTACTTGGTATTTTTGAGCTCGATGCATCAGAAATCCTTTCCATTGATTTGCACCCATTAATTTCCAACCGATACAAAAATTCTAAATTGTCAATGCCCATGATAATATGCGACCTAACGGACACCTGTCAATCGTTAACCACTTCAAGATCTTCAAGTTTGACAAACCACCTAAGCTTTTTAGGCACAAAACAGAAGCACTAAGGAAGTAAATTGAGATGTACAACTTCCTGACCAAGCGCCTTGCTACAAAGTGGCTCACCTTTCTCTCTTCTTTCCAGTCAAATCAGAAGATCAATACAAAACGGAGAACAGGAACATGAGAATAATCAGAAGCGAGAAGATCTGGAGTTTCTGCTTCAACAGAAAACAAGAAGCGGCGTGGACTTTGTCCAACCAATTGTCCAGTTGGTCACACAGTAATTTGAACTATGGAATCCCAAAAACTCTGGTTGCACCATGAAACGCATAATGTTCCCTCCATAAAATCGATTATGCCTTCAATAAGATGAATCTGAGTTGAGATTCTAAATGTTTAGACTCTGTAAAATAAGGTAAATACTTGAATATCAGTTTTCCATTACGTATGCTAGAGCAGAGAACATGCAAGCAATTACAAAATCCAGGTATTTGCCATGACTGCGTATGCAAAAAAGGAAATTGTACTCCAGATATTTAGCAACAGCACAAACACATATCCAAAGCTCTTCTATTCTTACACCAGAAATAGTGGCGAAGGACAATCTACGAGCATGAATAATTCAAAGTAATCATCTTTCCCACCCCCCCCCCAAATTATGAAACATAGCATCAACATGAAAGGAATAATAAGAAATGCCGATTCACATCAGCCCCTACTTGTTGCCTGAAGCTATTTATGGTTGATAAATACTAGCTAAGTCTCCTAATAGTGCATGTTCACAGCAGCCAGTTTGAGGCACATTCTGTGCAACCACCCCACAAACTTCTAGTCCCTTCAATCATATGCAGCAGACCTCAAATTACCAATGGAAAATACGACTGCTCAAGAAGAGAACCAAGAAGAAAGCACCCGTTCGCTTCATTTCAATCATTAAAGCCCCTCACAGGTAATAAAGAGACAATGGATACTCATTAAGATGATCATTATTCAAACCTTAGAATATACTTAATAGACAAACCCTTTGTGGAAGACGCTCAACATCCTGTGTAAAAGTTTTGTGCGCTCTACAATAACATTCATGGGAATAGTTCGATTCTTAGATGGTCAGCTACAAACATCTACATTGCCATTCTTCAACGAAGCTGTAAACTCTGTTTCCCAAATTTTGTAACTCTCTAATCTTAAGTCAGCTCGCCAAAATACCCATAATTCTTGTAATAACCCAACTAACAGATGCACAACATGCTGGCACATGATTTCACGCCATCGAGCAGTCCACAGAAGCATAGCAACATAAATAAACTAAGCTATTACCATTTGAAGCTAAGCTCGAACTCATGCTTCACTGCTGAAAGATAATTCACACGATCACATTCAACTAAACACCAACTGCCACACTGCTCGTACCTGTTCTTCAGCGATTAGCTGGTGATCCGGAGCTTGAGTTCAGGCCCATCCGTCCTGCCACTGGTGGAGTTAATGAATGCAATCAATGGAGCCTCATGTAGCACCCAAATTCCTCCAGCCGAGCGGCACTGAAGAAGACCTGAAGCTCACGGACATGGAACTTGAAGCTCACGATGGAACCTGGGAAAGAAGAGAGACAGCGACAACAACTGAAGCTTGCAAGGAGCAAGCAAGCAGCGGCGAGGACCGGGTGATAGAGATTTGCTTGAGCAGTGGGAAGAGAGGAGAAGAAGAAAACTTGAAGGAGAAGCCTAATCGCTGGTGCACGTTTTAGAATCTGTTTGTTGTCTCTTTTTACTAGAGTAGAGCAGAAATGGAAAGCAAATAAAGCAGAACAGTCATGATCTATCAATAGAAAGAAAAGGCGCACCAAGGATCCCTCTTCATGTTTCGGAGTTGCTGGTTTCAAATTCCGAATTCATTCCGAATCTTCTCTCTTAAAGACTCCCGATTGCCGCGATAAGCAAACCAATTGCCGTGTGGGCTCCAACTAGATCTTATGTCCATCTGGCAGTCATTCGGTATTTTTGAGCTCGTGCATTACCCCATATCGCATAACTCCCCACGAAATCTCAACAGCTGCAAAAACTCTAATTCGTGGATGCCCTCCACACGGCGCAGCTTCTCGCAGTCTTTAATATGTAACCTCTTCAATTTCTTCAAGTTCGACAAACCTTTCATCATTCCTAATGAACCACACCTTTCAACAGTAAATACTTCCAATGATTCCAACGGAGAAACAAAATGGATAACTCCTACCTCCTCTCTCCATATGGAACTCTCGAAGCATCTTCAGGAGCTTAGGACAAGGAGTTTTTATCGAGAGGGCAACCATCAAGTTGCTCGTGCACCTCTTTTTCTCAATTCTTCCGACGAGTAGCCCACTGAGATGTACAAGTTTCACTCCAGGGCAGGAGAGCTTTAAAACTATCAAGGTTGACGGAAGTTGTAAGAGGGCTCTGAAGTTTAGTCCACGGAGAGTAAGTTCTTTCAGCAAATAGAGAACCCAACTCCGTAGTTGGTGCACTGAGACATACCATAAGCACAAGTGCAACTTGCTCAATTTGGATAACATCCCAATCCACCTCAAGTCACCGGTTGGAATTTCATTAGATGTGGATCGCCCACTGTTAGAGCCATCAGATACAACAATTCAACTAGATTAGTAAGGTTGAGGGTTAGGGACACTTTCGGCAATATTTTAGATATCAATCGTAGAGTAGTCAAATTTCTGGGGAGCCCAGACCACTCTCTTATCCTATGACAATATTCCAAGTTCAATGTTTGGAGGTGAAACACATTGCTCGTTATATTGGGCAGTTCTACAATTGGTGTGTGATACTTTGGCAGAGGATAAAATCTCTAACTACCAATGAAACCTAGTAATCTTGTCGTGCATGGTACATCTAGCTTCTTCGATGACTCAGATTTCGAAACTGAATTCAGGGAGCTCGCTCAAGCGATTGCATTTACAAACAGAGAGGTATGTGAGATTCGTAGCTCTCAATTTCTTCAGGCAATTTTTAAGTTTCGGACATGACTTAATACCAAAGTCAATCAACTGCCTCAGTTTTCCAATGAGCGGTCAATTCCCTTCAAAGATGGACAATGACAAATAGTCAACTTCTCTAAAACTAAGTACTCATGAAAGGTTGGTGTCTCATGTATCGAGTAATTACTTTCAAGAGTGAGAACCTTCAATTTCGTTGCCCCCTACAAAAGCAAATCAAACATTGGACAAACAATTAGATGTCTGTACAAGAAATAAATATGAGTCAAACAACTGGGATCATATGTCATTGATCACTCTCACCAACTGAAAATTATACTATAATCCATCAAACCGTGTCCTTCATTGAATGAGATAAATTAGAACAAGAGAAAGTCACGAACCTTGATTAGGTAACTAATCTCATCTTTGCTAAGGTCAGAGGAACGAATATTTATGACAACCACTTTTTCTAGACCCAAATTGGTTTGCAAATCAAGTTCTCCAGAATAACCTGTTTTGCCGTCAAATAATCCATTTCAACTTGGGAAGACAGCCCGTGAAGTCACCTTCGCAGACTACATCACTCAACCAAAGAAACTTGAGACGTGGAAACCGCCTAAGTTGCTCTGTTGTGATAATTGTACGATTGCTAAGAAATTGTTGCAAATAGAGTGCTTGGACACTCCTTATCTTAATATGTGACGAAAGAGCAGGAGCAAGAATTTGTCAATAATGCCACAATTTAATTTGTCCAAGGAATAAAAAAAAAAAATTGAACAGTAAAGTAGATCCCCAATTCAAAAACGTGATTAAATCCTCAATTGAGAGCATGGTAAGCAATTTTCTATTCAAATTTATTCTTACTTCACCTCTATTGATCTTAATTCACAAATTATGTCATCTTGATTCCCACAACCTGGTACGGTCTTGCATAGCAATTGCCTTCCGGATCTCTACATTGATCATGCATCCAAATTTCATCATTTTTTAAAACCTTTATCATGCACCTATTAATAAGGACATGAATAGCATACTCCGCCTTAAGCCACAACATTTCCACTGGTAGACTAGATCAGCTTTTTTTCCAACCACGATGAAAAAAACACCGCCTCGAAATGTGTTGTTGATCCAGCTCTAAGGCATCATAACTAATCCTTAGCTTTCCCAACACATCCCTATGAGGTGTTTTCCCTTAGCTTCTCTAGCATCTTTCCCATATTGTTTCCTCTTTCTCACCAAAAAGCAATGAACCTATAGCTGTACTGGAGCTAAAGGCAGTCCACCCGTAGTTGAGACAATGCCTTTGGAAAGAGTGTAATAATTGGTAGGGAAACTATCATCAAAGGCATGCCTACTAAAAAGCTGGGTATCTTTTGTTCAAACCCTCCATTTCGTAACACAGTGCCATCCTGATTTTTAGAACACTTTTTGTCCCTAGTGGTAACAAGTATCCTAGTACCAGAACCCCAAAAGTTCCTTCAATTGGGATTTTGGATTTGGTTTGTCCTCATCCACGTCATCCAATACAATTAGCATCTTCTTG